>JXSR01S000782.1:27764-41373 GCA_000969725.1 Ophiothrix spiculata | reverse complement strand
TAACATAATCTTTACGGCAATAAATAATTACAAAATTCTGCATAGATCAGTCTTCTTGTGCAAAGCCTCGCCATCTTTGCTTACGTTTTCTGATTTCATATGGGTGTGCTTTGTCAATCATTGTACGGGCCGCGAGACACTTTGGGTAAGATTTAGACTTAAGGTTAGCGAAAGTTCTTTGACCTCTCTCGCTAGACTAGAGTCTAAATTCACAGTGAGGACAGACACTCTGGCTTAGCGGTTGGTTTAACTTTAGCTGCGAGTCTTCTAAACCAAGCTAAAACATTCGTGAAAACACGGCTATGGTGTTGAGTCCCAAAATAAAATACAAGCTAAAGCCAAATTCTCTGACAGAGTTTGTCCCAAACATCTTGAAATTGTCACTTCATTTCATTTTATTTTGGAATTTCAAACTTGGAATCACAATTTTCTTCTACTAATGCCAAGAAAAAAAAAGAACTTATGTCTCAAGTTCCCATGTGCATAGGGTTAAAATTTCACATTTTACCACATTTTTGTTTAGGTTTTTCGCTGCCAAAAAAATGGTGACCAAAAAACAGATTTTTTTTAAATCTATGTAGCGCATAGCCTTTATGACTTTAAAAAAATGCATAATGATTGGGGTTTTAGGCCAAAGATTTTTTTGGCGTAATAAAAAAAATCCTTTGAAAATTACATGTCTCTGCAGTTTTTACATTTTTCTACAGCCTCAACAGATATTCACTTGGTCTCTCCAAATGTTTCATAAATTATCTCATTAACAGACAAAGGCTTTAGTTTACTATAGTTTACAAATTTGTAACTGACAAAAGAAGTGTCAAATTAATCTTACTGCACAAAAGAGACCTGTCAATAAAAGTATAGGATAGGCTATTGTCTTCTACAAAAACAGAGTAGCCATGGCTTTTTGCTTTCAAAAAACTCTCAAGTGGGGATTATCTATATACTTACAAAATGCACAATGCATTCGAACTAGGCCACTTTATGCAGCGTCTCAAGAAGGAGCATTCGTATCTAGGCTACCAATGGCCTAACATAACTTTTGAACCATGGAGCAATTATCTGTTTCCTGTGTGCTTGTGCAAGAAAACAAGGAGACATAGTCCGACCATTGCTTGAAACTGGAACCTCTGATACTTCATGAACAAATTGAAATTTTCTCAATTTACAACGATGTGCTAACTAGGCTTGGTGATAGAAAAGTGATATTCTAAATTGGCCCATACTTATTTGGTTTCAACGGAACAATGAATATTGTGACAGTACTAGTTTCTAAATGTTGTAATATAATGATCACTTTCACGATTTGTTTAATGGAGACCATTGTAAGTGTTGTGCGCCCTTAATAGTGTAATAAGTATCCATGTCAGACAGCCATACTGTCTCTTAGTCAATCAGTAAGGCGAGATAATAAAAGTATGTTTACTGATCTTGCAGATTTTGAAGAATTTTTCTCCAATAGAATATCTAGGCATTGATTGAAGGAATAATTTTAAAATGACGGTGACATTTTTAATGTTGGCAATATATTGGTGTAAATATTTGACAAAATTGGTAAAAAAAACTCCGGAAACATTATTTTGAATTTATAAGGCAACAAAAAAAAAACTGTTTTATGGGGCCCGACAACCCTAAATTTGCATTTTGGGAGAATTTTCTTGGGTTTTTTTTTTGTTGTTGTTTTGAAAAACCAAAATCTAGTAAAATCAGCTTGTTTTTTTTGTTTTTTTTTGCCAAAATTGTTAAAATGTGACTATATATGTAAGAAAATTTCTTTGTAAATTGTTTTCATTTTTTTCATCGACCGACTGACTCTACTTGAAAGGTCCACCCACCCATAAAACAGGAATTTTTTTCTTTCATCACCTAATGGGAAATTTGATCTTTTTCTCATAAAAAATTCTTGTAAATGTTAAATATAGGCCCGACCTTTACATTAATATGGTATAATATGACTAAAGGGAAGTTTATTTTTATTTTCCCATTCATTTGTTTCTTTTCTCATAAAAATTTATCAATCATAAAAAATGTATGGATCATTTATTTTGAAAAAAAACTTTTCAAATCTTCCACAAAAGTAGTGATTCTATTTATATATTGAACGAGCATGCTTGTATTAGCACACATCTGAATTGTGTACTTTGTACTGTCAATGTCATCTTTGCTTCAACAAAATGACTGTTTAACACCCGCAAAGCAAACTATCAGAAAGCGCCATAGGCCAGGATGCCAACTCCTATGCTCCAATAGCAAATCAATGCTAGAGCAAATCCGATGAAAGATAGAGCTTAAATGTTGTGCACCCAATTCCACACTTTCCTATTTATCAGGGCTTGAGGTGAAGAAACAAAATGAATGCTATCCGTGTTGTCAATTGCACTGATTCTAATACAAATGTGGGATAAAAGATGCCAAGGAAACTGCTCAAATTCTTTCTGTTGAAGACGGGTTGCCACTTTCGGAGAAAAATATCCAAGTTGACTTGCAAGATAAAAGGCAATATAAACATGTATTTTTGTATTATGTTTGAGGTAAATAAGGTAAAGAATGCAGCATTGGTTAGAATTTTTATCTCCATTTTGAGACAATTTGAGAATCTTGTCTTGTACTAATATTGCTGCAAAGTAATCATCACACATCCTTCACAGCCAGCTTGTTAACTTTCAAGAATTAAAAAAATTGCTGGCAGGAATTGCTGGTATAGATGTATGTAGGTTGCCGCAGCAAAGGGATGCAGTTGTCTGCTCGTATATGTTGCTCATTGTAGCATATCTGATGTATACTTCAGGGATGTGAAAGGCCAGTTGACAAAAAAGAGGAAAAGCGTCGTAAAGTTGGGTAAAAGGTCAAAAATGGGCTCAAAATGAATAAAAAAGCTTAAATTTTAGCACATGAACATGATCAAAAAAGAGGAAATCAGCTGAAAAGAGGAACTTTCTCATCCCTGATACTTAAGATATGCTACAAAGAGCTCCGAGATATCTGATGTATACTTAAGATATGCTACAAATAGCTCCACGAAGGAGACAACAACTGCAACCTTTTGCTGTGACGGCCCACATATAGGGAAGATAGTAAACGTCAAGAGTAATGGCATCGTCAGCCATAGCCCAGGGCCATTGGCCATTACACCTTGGTAATGGCAGTCTTGTTACCCATAATGGGCTAAAATTTAGGGTATTCGGGTCCCCTTGAGTACCACCGAAATCAATTTCAAGAGTATCAATTCAGTTGCGAAAAGGATGTAAACTGAGCAAATACTTCGAATATCAACTGTGGGTTCATCACAAATCAACAACTGTAAGCTCCTAATGCTAAGATAAGTGACTGGTCTTCTAATTTAATGTCTTATCCAAGGACGTCATATCATCAATTGCAATCAACCGTTTCAACTCCCTATTCTCAAACCTAATTAAGCATCATTTTCATATGCTGCTTAATTAATATGTACACTGGTCATCAGCACATAGTTCATAATGAATCTAATATCTGTACAGTAGTGGATCAGTTGTAGTGGATGCTACATGTAACTTGGTCATCCTTCTTTTATAAATTTGTGGAACCCTGCTTTCAGTTCATGCTGGTTTTCTTTTTAAACGTGCATTGGTCAAAATTTTGAAATTATATTGTTGTATGATTTACACTAAATGTATTAGAAAATTACAGTCAAATACCAGATATCGGGAAAATTCTGATTAAAACCTTCAGTAAAGTCATAAATTTGGATTTTATTTCGTTTGCTGATCTTGGGTATGAGGCTATTCTCTAAACGTATTTATTGATGCTATACATCAAGAAAGAGCCAAAGATTTGTTAGTAAAACATTTCTTTAACATCATAGATTGCAGATAAATCAAAATAAATTTGGAGTTTGTATCAGGCTCTTTTTACTTACTGCCCTACAATTTTAACCTTGAGTTTTGAACGTGATGCTTAAAAAGCTACACCTACTTTGTGTGCTAAATATGATAAATGACTTTTCAAATTTTCATTATAGCTAAACCATGATGGATGTACAGAGTGAGTGGATTGATGATGGTTATTATGAACTCCATGCCTATTTGAGCAATATATAGTTGCAGTTAAAGAGGTTTGGCTTCATAAACCTTGGTGTTGTGTGTATTTAAACAAAAAAAAAATAATGAGAGGTTTCCATCAGCAATACAGCCAAGTTCATAACTATGGTATGTATGATGCATGTACATATGTGTCCCGTCATATCTAAAGGTACCTTAATACCGGCATAGTAAATTACGAGATACGGGCCATTGAAGCTGAGCATAATCAAAAATCACGTCCAAGGTCGAATTTCTAATTTAATCAGAAATGTTACTTTTGAAGTGTATTCTATCATATTAATCAGGTTTCAACATCCAAAACATGAGACAAATGTTTTAAAAATCGATATAAAAATCCTTTCCCCATTAAAGTTTTACTTAGTACAAAAACTTCAAACTCGATTTTCTCAGAACTATAGTTTTCCGAATCAGCCCGATGCCTTTTGCCAATTTGGATGTAACTTTGCAACCGAACGTCCAATAACCAAAGTAAGGTGTCATTTTAAAGCTTAAAATCTCAGCTTTCAGAAGAGACCAAAAAATCCATTTTGATTTTGCCGACCTTAAGGTACCTTTCGATATGACGGGTCACATATTATATAGGCCCCTACTTGATTTTAGCAGAACTGTGGCCATATTGGCCAGCCTGATAAAAGAAGATTGCAAATTTATCAAAATCTAAATTGACAGTCTACTTCGGCATTGATTTTGATGGGGTATACTTCTTTTTTTCTTCCTTCTCCTTTTATAGGTAGATTCTTTGCCCGATGGAGCTTTGCTTTCAGGTCAGAATATCCATTAAGACAGACACATTCTATTCAAAATTATTCCAAAAGGTGACTAGATTTATATACACATCACCCTCAACCATAGCTAAATTATGATCTAAACAGAATTGTTTGGATCTTTTTTCAAGACCATCTGTAGCATTTCTTTGATTTCAAACTGATATTTCAAGAAGAAAATTGTTCTGCATCTGCTTCAGAAATATGTCTATGTCATTTGAAGTAAACATATCAAAAAAGGACAAGGTCTGAGATGAGAGACTGATAATAAAAGTATGTCATAAGACGCCTTCAAGTTCAAGTGTCAAATTCATTTCCTAGGCTAATCTTGCTTCCTGCACTGGTAGCTTGCACTTGAAAGTATCTCATTTTAAATTTTGATACAGATTTTTTTGAACAACATCACCTGAATTGAGATATTTTGCAGGCTTAAAATTTAACATATGTCAGCTTTTGGTGACATATTGATGTTTTCGCTCAAGAATTTCTTTTTTACAAAACACTGTATTTGGACAGAACGTCGCTCAGAGCGCCACCAGGTATTCACTTATGATAGAAAGGATTATTCTTTTTAACAAAATTGATGATGGCAATAGATACCTCTTCGTATTATGCAGTTACAGGTGAAATTTCTATTTCTTCGCCTTGTATTTTTTTACAGATATCTTTATAGGTTATGGGGGGGAAAATTCCGGCAAATAATGCACGCTTTTGCGAGCCACTGTGAGCGGCGCTTTCTGGAGTGAAAGAGTTAATTTAACTAGTGTACCTGTCAGTTGTAACTCTGGCAGGTCCTAACGAGGTACCAGTCGTGATAGAATTGAGGATTTGTGCAGACATCCAGCTGCAAAGGATATTGGCAGGGAAATTGTCACAGTCTTAACCACTGTCTGGGTACCTGGGACCAGATAAACAACTGATGGGTGCATAACTTACATGAAACTTGCTTTTGAAACAACACTTCAATTAGTGGCACTGTATTTAAAATTTTGGTTCCCTTGAAATTAAACTGCTGGTGAAAAATTTATGGTTTCATAGAATAACTCCTACTCATTATTGTCTGTTAAACATTCACGGAACATGTCAGATTTAAATGAATGAGCCTCAAAAGGTTGGAACAAATATGCACACAACAGTACTGGGACTTGGTGTTTGCAATTTCAAATAACTTTCATATGAATGCCTCTCACTTCGACAATCCATTTGAACTGTAAATTCATGGAATGAACTTATTTTCATGTACGTTTGTATTCTCACATATCAAACCAATGCAGGCTCTATACAGAGTTTTGATCTTCTAATTGCTCTCCACCGATTCTCCGCAATTGCTGTAGGTGAACAATTTTGAGCTTTCAAACAGCATTTACTGCAATGATGCAATTCCTCTAAATCAGAGATTCTCAACAAGCGGCGCCTGCGCCAAATTTGGCGCTTTAACAAATATTGATTGTCGCTTTGACGCTCTCTAAAAACAAAGAAATACATTAGAAATAGGCAAGTTTGGCGCTTTCCCCTACAATTTTCTCATTTATGTGGCGCATTGTAAGGACTATTTGAGAACCCCTGCTCTAAATCATATATATTTCAACAAAATACACAGTAAAATTGGGTAAACATAGAAGCTACACGGCTTAAAGTACATGACAGGAAAGCATGTTGTCAAATGTTCATAACGGCCTCTGAAAAGGTAAGGTCGGTAGGTCGGCTTTTTTTTTTTTTGTAATAATGTACATGAAACTCACCTTAAAGAATTGAAAAATTGAACAAGAAATAAACTTAACTTAAGAGAACAATATACTGCTGATTCTTAAGAGGTCTTTTACATTGGAAAATATAGTTCATGTGAATTCATATCATATTTTTACGATTTGAAGACTTTCTCGGTGAATTTTTATATATTTTTGCATGAAAAATCCTCAAATAAGAGTTGAAAAATAAAATAAAAACTTTATAAAGCACACGGTCGGGCCAAATTTTGACGGTCGGTCAGCGAGGACAAACAAACAATTTTTTGGGGCCTAATTTTCCTCATCTCTTACATGTAGTTTCTTCTTAATATAGCTGAAAAGAATTTACTTAAAAATATGCACACAGGTTTTCACTTTTCAAAACTGGGAAGGTCTTATATAGGAAACACTGCTTCAAATCATCCCATTCCACATGCAAGCTTCATATGATAAGAAAGATATTTTATATCAATTCTGCAACTTGTTTACAAATTATCAAGTTGTACCATGTTCCTGAAACACCGGGTCTGTTGTAAGCAAAAACACAGTACCGGGGTACGTGAATCTTGATATTTAAATTATTGCTTAGGTCACATAATTATAGAAAAAGTACTTGGCAGAGTTGTAATTTTGACTTTTTAGAGTTCAGAGAACTTTCCAGAATTTTGGGGAGCTCTTTTGCTTCAGTGTTATATAGGAAGACTCCTCTATACCGAGTGGAAAAAAGTCAAAATTGGCAAACTCGGCCAGGCATCACACAAACATCTGGAGAAACTCCTTCAGAATTTCAGAGCTTCCTCAAAACTCGACGAGCATTGCCTGAGAATCAGTAGATACTCTTTCAAAATTCTACAGGTGTCTCGAGGAAGACCATATTTTGAGAGAGCACTGAGTAAACTGGATGGAGCTCGGTCAGCCTCACGCAAGCATCAGGCAAGTTACCAGGTAAAAAAATACATCGCAGTCCCCGGACCGCTAGTGTCGTCTGTCATCGCAATTTGTCAATGATGTACAGGTCCCGGGTACAGGTTTGCATTTGATCTCAAATGTTTTGTACCTGATAGAACCGCATCGAATTCTACTGAGGGTGACAGTTGCATCTACATTGTTAGGTCCATGCACCTTTAATAAATACAAACAATTTCTAAGATTTTTTCCAGAAACTGATCCATGCACCTTTCATTGGTATTTTTCAGTGAAACGCTTGAGGGGGATTGTGATATAATGACCTCTAGAATACATTTCAAGACCTAATTCCAATTTTTATTTTTAATTTTTGAATTTCAGAAAAATGAACCACACATCTTTAACATACCAAAATCCATGCGCCTTTAATTAGCATTTGTCAGCGAAGACCCCACATGGTGTAGACCCTCCCCCTCCCCTTCACCAACTTTCATCAAAATTGTGTCCAAGTTCCATGAAAATCTGACAAAGTATATGAATTTTGTGATCAATCCTATTATTTCAACCACCAGCAGTCATTGACCTCTGGTGACCCCTTGTTGACCTTTGACCCCATTTCAGTTAGGACCATATGTGTGCCCCTACCCAAGGAACCATTGTGTCCAAGTCCCATGGGAATCGGTCAAAGTATGTGGGAATAGTGGCACAATGAAAAAGGTTAACATTGTTAACCACGACACACACACACCCCCACACACATATACTACCAAAGTAATACCTATGTGCTCATCTTTCAGCCGACACAAAAACTCATTGTAGAGCTCGCAGCTCATTAGCTCCACCTGAAAGTGCAGTCAGCTGTGATCGGTTTTACATACATACATACATACATATTATTTTTATAGTGCGCTTATTCTTAAGTAAGGTCTAAGCGCATAACAGAGTAATCTTAAACACTACAATAATAGATAATACAATACAGATACAATAATTAAAAACGACCGCAGGTGGTAACCGGCAATCTACCCTCAGGATGATTACCCTAAGAGCTTACATATGTTTAAAGTTGAAATTTTGAAACAAAAAATGACAAGACCTAGGAGACTGCAGGCGAAATACCGGCAGCCTGCCCTCAGGGCGATGATACAATGTTCGGGAATTCCACTTACTCCGCCGACTACTCTTTCTATATGTGAAAGAATAATGCTACCTTACAGATAATGAAACAACATTGATTGTTTTCTCTTCTGAGGTAAAAAGTAGCTTGCACTGTTGCAGCTCGTAATCTGACATGCAAATAGTGCCTTCTTCCTGTGACAAAGGTTAACTAGCTGTACATACCTGTCATTTGTACAACACTTTAATTATCCAAGAAATTATTCCATCCAAAAACTCCGCATCAATGGCATTTACACATCGCAAAACATCTGCATATCAACTATCAATCCCATCTCATATGATATCCCTGATATAGAATCCAACAATCATATGAAATCCTGATGCAGAATCACAAAATCATTTCAAATCCAGTCAATTTCTAATCCAAGTCATTATCATCATATAGCGTTGTTTTTGCAGGTATCACAACTAACATGGTGCGATATATATAGCTACCTCCCACAGTCTCAACCCCTAGCTCAGCTGTGTCGTTCTCTTGTACTTGAGCCAAGACTTTCCATCATGTTATGATTCACAGGATCAAGATATCCATCACTTTATGTCATTATCTATTTTTATATTTTTCATGATTTTTTCCACTTGAACATATACCTTGCCTTTGCTGTGAAGTCTTTCTGCCAGATTTACTGTACATATTCTTATAAAATTTTTCATTGAACCTGAAAAGCTAATGTTAGCAATAATTGCAAGTCAACTTACGAAGATCTTGTGTGAAGTCTACAATGCTGTGAAGTTGAAGATCAAGGTCATGTACATGTAGACCTGGGTCATGGGCTGTCTGTAAACCTTGAAGCTCAACTCTTTGTGAGTCATCCTTGTCAATCCATCACAATTGCATTACCCAACATAAATAACAATGGATCTCTTGAGGTGACATGCATCAGGACATGGAAACAATACCCAGGTCTCCCAATGAATTCATTACTATCACAAACTTTGTTTTTTAGGTGCCAGCAAAATATAAATAGGCCGAATGTTGAAATTGTAGAGGCACTATATTTAGGCTGCTATCATGTTCTGATCTAGACACTATAGATCCGCCATTCTTGACTAGCATCTTAAACTGGTCTTTTAAGGTTAGTGTCAAACTATCATTTTTGGAAGGCGTTTTGCTCTGAAACACAGCAAGGGACATCTGCACCGTACAAATTCCCCGCACCATCATGGCAAATACCCCGCTAGTTTCCGAGTACCGAATCGGGAGGGGGGCAGAGAAACAACAGATTGACACATAAGCACCAAATTGAAAATCACTGTCCTTCAGTTTTCCAGGCTGGTGTTTCCTTGACTATCATTTTGAACCAATACTAAATCTTTACATACTTACCTAAGGTATCTGGGTAAGGTTGATCCCCCATGTGTCTGAACAACCCCTGACGGTCAGGTCGAGCCTTGATCAGACTGGTGAGTCTGAAAAGTAAAACAAAATAAACAAAATTAATGTCACTATTCATGTATCATTGGGTAAAGAGTGGTTAAACAATTTCTTCTCAAGCATTTGCCTGAAATGAAATTTAAGTTTCCAACTGCAGAAACTTTTGTCACTTAGTTCAAAATCTGGGGGCTGAATGCTATCAGTCCAGCATACCACCCGCTCACTCTTAATCTGAGCTGCGCCAATTATGTACCGCAGTGATGCAGTCTTAAACCAGAGTCTCAGCTTAATTTTAATTTAACAATGTTAACCGTAAGTAAAACCGATCCAGGTCTCAAATCTCACTGTATCTCACTGAAGAAAATCATAAAAGTCACAAACTGGGGGTTATGGCTCAGTGGTGGCTTACTAATATAGTGTCACTTGCTTGGAAAACGGAAGGTCCCCGGTTCAATTCCTAATCAAAGCATGCATTTTCACCCTCTCCTTTTTCCAAGAGATAACCTAACAGAAAAAATCATTAGGGTTAAGTCTTGCCACAAAAGTCAACAAAACTCTGCAGTGGTGTATTTGGTGTTGAAGGTTGCCACAGATCTAGAGCAGAGATTCCGGACTTTAAAGAGGCAAATCATGATCCACAAGTTTCCATCCTCAAGATCATCTCTATGAAAATTATGGGGTTTTTTTGGCTGATAAGAATCCTTGACTGGTATATGTTACAAGTCCGAAACCATTCAAGATTTCAAACTTGCCTGCATTTTTAAGAAAAGTAAGGAATATGTCATTTTCTAATTACTGCCGGGGAGCCGACAGTTATTACAACACAGTAGCCTATGAGGATGTTTAAAATGCTGAAAAACTTGTAACTTGTAAACGAATGGTCGGAATCAAGCGAAATTTTCAGCATATATTTATGCTGTACTTTTCTTTTATTCAGCTAAAAAAGAGGTGAGGTTTTCGTCACACCAGAATCATGAATTGCACATTTAAATACCGCTCAAATTCGGGGAATGCAAGTTCACTCACTTCCCACCAAAACCAACTGTGGCTGACATAATTAAGTTGCATCTAAAAACGAATGATACGCCCAATTGCATGTAAAGCATGTTGCACGATTTCTTTGTTCGCAAATTATGACAAGACACTATGGATCGTCGGTAAAAAATATGAATACCCCAAATTTTGTGTCCATGCCAGAGTAAAATTGGCAGGGAGTCTGTGATCACAAATCCCGGGGTCGCTCGAAGAAAAAAGTGGTACGCATGCTCGTCAGAGCACCTCAAAATTGGACCCTAAATGTCGAAATCATACACAGTAAATTCCAACACTTAATGTCGTTAAATATTCAAAATTATACCCCTAAATGTCGCGATGTCATAATACATTAAAATTGACCCCTAAATGTTGAATGGACATTTGACCAATTAATGGCATAACACACTGCAATGGACCCTTAACGGCTTAAAAAAAGCACAATTTTCTGACATAAAAACATGAATTATACATTGGAAGCCTTTTCTGTAGTTATTTCTTGGAATTTTAGACTAGCTGTCGAAAAAGTGACCCTTAAGATATTGTAAAAAGACAACCCTTAATGTCAAAAGTTACCCCGAAAAGGTAACCCTTTTTGTAAAGACGTCAACGACGCCAAGGTGGCAAAATCAAATATTTTACGGCATTTTTTCTGACGAGCATGCGTACCACTTTTTTCTTCGAGTGCCCCCGGGCTCTAAATTTATGAGGATTGCAAACATCCTAGAGGTTTGTATAAAATTAAAAATATGCAGTTGATGTTTGCCAATTAGGTCTCCACACCAAGTAAGGACAAAACGCACCCAAGGTCATCCACTTCTCAATATGCCCTGCCATTGTCAGCTGATGTCCTCATGGACCTTCACAACAATTGCCACAGCATAAATTACACACAAACTAACTCATGTCCCCCAAATGGTCTAACCAAGGAATTAGGTCACAAACGGAAATTATCTAGCATTAAATGTCATTGATCCTAATAATCCAAATTTCCCCTTCCCTAACTAAGCCCACTCACCCTGTGGGTACAGTAACACTGCAGGATATTATCCTAGGTAAACTCAATCAAGCCAAGGGGACTATTTTTAGCTCATTAACAAGTTCAGTGTCAGTGGCACTCACTAAACATACTGTGGAAGGTCTGTGCACTGTCTCAACATAAGTTATGTAAGGGCAAATATTGTATGTAATGAAATTATCAAAAACAAAAACGTGTATGACATAACAAATTTTGAGTTGGTTGTAAATCCCTCAGTCTCCAGGATGTACTAATAACTTTACTGAAAGGAGAGCTTAAAAGAGACACACAGCCTCTTTTGATAATAATAATTAGCATTTAGCATTTAGGGCCTATATTGCAACTTTTTCAGAGAATATCAAGCGAGATCAATAATTATTATGCCTTAGTTATGTGAAATCATCATAATCAATCCACCTTCAACAAGATTATTTTGCAACTACATACCAAATAAGCGCAAACTTATTAGCACCTAGATTGACATTCCCGAACAGGTCAGCGAAGCAATTGAGATCAAATGTCTTGCCAAAGGATATAACCCATTGACCGCAGTGGGGCTTAACTCAGCTGCTTCACATTAGCTCCTCTATAAGAATCCCCCCTCCCCCGAGTTTGGGATGCATAGCTTCAGAGAAATCAGTACCTGGAATACTATTCCACCTGGCTGTCAACCTCAATTCCCTAATAATCTACAATGTAATATTAGCTGCACATCAGCTCCTCTATTAAGAATCCCCCTCCCCCGAGTTTGGGATGCAAGGGAAGTTTCGGAGAAATCAGTCCCTGGAATACTATTCCACCTGACTGTCAACCTCAATTCCTATCAGCTGCACATATAAGAATCCCCCTCCCCCGAGTTTGGGATGCAAGGGATTCTTCAGATAAATCTGACTTGAAATACTTTTCCACCTAGCTGTCAACTTTGATTCCCTGATATTCTACTCTGCACATTAGCTCCTCTATATAAGAATCCCCCTCCCCGAGTTTGGGATGCAAGGGAAGCTTCAGAGAAATCCGTACCTGGAATAGTGTTCCACCTAGCCGTCAACCTCGATTCCCTAAGAGTCCCCCTCCCCGAGCTTGGGATGCAAGGGATTCTTCAGATAAATCTGACCTGAAATACTTAATTCCACCTAGCTGTCAACTTTGATTCCTTGATATTCTACTCTGCACATTAGCTCCTCTATATAAGAATCCCCCTCCCCGAGTTTGGGATGCAAGGGAAGCTTCAGAGAAATCGGTACCTTGAATACCGTTCCACCTGACTGTTAACCTCAATATCCTGATAATCAACAATGTAATATCAGCTGCACATTAGCTCCTCTATATAAGAATCCCCCTCCCCATGTTTGGGATGCAAGGGATGCTTCAGAGAAATCGGTACCTTGAATACTGTTCCACCTGACTGTCAACCTCAATATCCTGATAATCTATAATGTAATATCAGCTGCACATTAGCTCCTCTATATAAGAATCCCCCTCCCCCGAGTTTGGGATGCAAGGGATGCTTCAGAGAAATCGGTACCTTG
>JXSR01S000781.1:133897-148745 GCA_000969725.1 Ophiothrix spiculata | reverse complement strand
TATCTATATCACTTACGTTAAAATCAAGAGATTTATTAAGGGCATCTACTTCATTTTCAAAATCATCACTTAATGTTGTTTGTTCCTCATTACATAACAGACCTTCGTGCTCTGCTTCCTCAGCCGTATATTGTCAGGAGAGCCAACCGTTCCAGTCTATCAATGCCATGCGATGCTCTTGCAATACCGGTGTCCCGAAGGGTTTCCACAGGCCGGACATTTATCCACACTGCAGTTCATGTTTGGAACAGCTTGCCAGATAACATAGTTGGCAACATCTCTGAAAATGGTGTTGCATCCTTCAAGAGCAGCGTGCATGAGTATCTATTGTCTTGTGTTTAAGGCTTCTGCCCCTGCACTCCAGTTTTCTTGTTGCTGTGAACTACGGATTAGGCCATGGGGATATCTACCATAGTGCATTGTTGCTTATGCAAGATTTTGATATTAATCAATCCTTATGGACTATTGTTCACTTACGCATTTTATTAAAAAAAATGGCTCAATAATCTAGGTAAAGAGGTCTAATAAATAAAAACAGTGAACTATATCTTGATATAATACATATCAATGCCTGTAAAAGACACAATGAGGATGCATCTTCAACTTGTATTGGCATGTCTAGAAACAAAACGAGAATATTGTTTGTCTTTACTATCAAGCAGAGTGTTTCTTTGTAAATTGAATGCCTACTATCTTGAAACAAAATGGGAATGTGTTTGTCTTTATCGAGTAGAGTGTTTGTTTGTTTATTTAATACTGACTATCTTGGCTAAAAATACTATGGATACTTAAATATCAACAAGGTAACAGTGATTGCATCAAAGTATGTTTTACCAGTTCTTTGGCTCATTAGTTACTCTCCCTCCTCCTCTTTACATCTTTTTTTCTCACCATCAAAAGATATGAACATTGAACAACACACAGAAATGTACTACACTCTATAAATCTTTAAAGCATGCTGCAAGCGATCAGACTCTGTAATGAGATCCAAAGCATATCCCTTATGTTCTACAACATTGAGAACTAGTGGTTTTGTATTGTGTAAGAGACTAGATCGAATATCCCAACAAATTTCGACCAAGATAGTGGATTAGTGTTTCTGGGTCTTTCTGATGATAGTATTCTTGCAAATACATATAAAAAGGACACTAGGTCATTATTATACAAGAAGTAGCCAGTTGCAGTCTCCAATTATTTCTATTAAAAATAAAGCCTACTGGCATTTCGGTTATCATCCATGCTAGTTGATCAGTGAATTATTAACCTACGGTTCAATTGTGCCTGTTGCTAACAGTAGTGCCACATCTACATGAAATAGTCTTTTTTAGACATAAAATGCGAGTCTTTTTAAAGACAATTCAAAATAAATTAAACTAATGGATAGGCTCATTTCTAATGAAACAATAACATTTCATGGTTCTTACTTCATTTCCTAACTAGAACAATTTAAGAAAGTTGTAAGAGATACTTCAGGGTTATTTAAGTATCAGAAACATTTATTGACAACACTGAAATACTAATAATAACCTAAACAAACTTCATCACGATGACCAAGTCAGTTTATATGCACATTGAAACTGCCTTTACTTAAAAAACAACTTTTAAAAAGAGATATTTATATCAATGTAGGCTTTATCAGATGAATTGGTTTCAAATGTTAGTGGATTAAAAACCATTTTATCATATTTTGTTATATCTATATCACTTACGTTAAAATCAAGAGATTTATTAAGGGCATCTACTTCATTTTCAAAATCATCACTTAATGTTGTTTGTTCCTCATTACATGTTTTACATGTCCATTTTCTAGATTTTAGGTTCTTTAGTTCTTTGGGTTTCAACTTAGTGCATTTTTTATGAATATATCGCTCAAATTTTGAACATTTTATATCTCTATGACATTGTTTCACGATTTTTGAGCACGTTATACAGATTTCACGATTTTTGAGCGACATTAAATAAATTTGATTGTTCTGAATTTATACTTGTAAAATATATGGATCTTACCAAATTGATGCTTTTAAAAACTTCAAAGTTCTAGAATTTGATCAGTGTTGAATACAAATTCACACATGTCTTTCTAAGCAAATTCTGACATAAACTGAAAACATTACATCTGTTTGTTTAAACTTAAATCAAATTGTAAAGACATTGGACAAACCGAACTGATTTGTTATGTACATTTTGTAGGCAGTCAATTCAATGCATATTTTAAGATAAGTGCACATTTCAACACGATCCACACATAAATTTCTACTTAGTAGTATCCATAAAATATCCATTAAACACAAACACCCATCACACTAAGGTAAACAATCAGAAAATTACATCAGGTTGATTTAGTCTCAATCAAATTATAAAGCCATCGGCAAAATAAATTGATCATCAAATAGCCAGACCATTCCTATGCACTTTGAGCAATATTCTGCTACGTAATGCACCTGCGTTTCATACATGATATCAACAAACTGAAACATTATGCTCATTATGGAACAACATTGATCACAAACGAACAAAATATACTCAACATTTCACAAATTTAACCAGTGAAATTGAACAGATGTCTTAACTAATTTTTCTGTCAATGTATTTTACAGCACAAGAAAATAAAACTGCCAATTTCTCTGTTTTAAAATATATATTAACTTCAGATTCATTCTCAAACTCTATAAAGTTGTACACTACCAACTCGGTGACAAACAAAATTGAATGGCTAGTCCATTCAAAAGCACTGACTTTGAATTCAGTTATCAAAATTACACGCAGTTTAACCGATACAAAACATTATTCTAAATAGCTGTAAACAATCAAAAAAATTTGCAATAGTTGTATTCAAACTTAAAAGAATTTGGCAAATTAAATTGATCTGTCAAATGGCCAGTCTCTTATACATACCTAGAGCGCTATACTGATATACCATAACACCTGCGCTGTATGTACAAGATTGACATGCTTAAATTGACGGTTTTTGAAAACAAGACAAATTGGGAGCTTTCCAATTGTCACATGTTTCAAGTGCAGATATAAGAGGAGGAAAACGACACCCAATAGCATCATGTGCATAGCAACGCATCACTAAATGTCTCCATGTACTTGAGTGGTGTTCAAATTTTCTCACATTTACTTCGAGTCCTGTTTATCAGTCAAGTATGAAGCATAGCAACTTATCACTAAATGTCTCCACCTACTTGAGCAGTATTTGAATTTTCTCAGACAACTTCACTGTCGAGTGGAAACTAAATTTAGAACATTCTTGAATGCATGTTTCAAAATTACATAACAAAAACAATCACAAGTTTTAGTTACAATCAAACTTTAGGAAAAATTAATTTGATCTGTCAGATAGCCTGTTTATTCCCAGATGCACCTAAAGCGTTATACTGTTGTGTCAAAACACCTGCGCTGTATGTACAAGATTGACATGCTTAAATTGTAGGTTTTTGAAAACAAGACAAATTGGGAGCTTTCAAATTGTCACATGCTTCAAGTGCAAATATAAGAGGAGGAAAACAACACTCAAAAGCATCATGTGCATAGCAACACATCACTAAATGTCTCCATGTACTTAAGCGCTGTTTAAATTTTCTCACATTTACTTGAGCCCTGTTTATCAATCAACTATGAAGCATAGCAACTTATCACTAAATGTCTCCATGTACTTGAGCGGTATTTGAATTTTCTCAGACAACTTCACTGTCGAGTGGAAACTAAATTTAGAACATTCTTGAATGCATGTTTCAAAATAACATAACAAAACATCAAAACAGAACATTAATTGAATCTGCTAGGTAGCTAACAAGAAATTGTTTTCATCTATACAAGAGTTTTATCAGATTGTATGATAAAAATACTTTCAAAAATTCTTCTAAGGAACATTTACTAAATATTGCTAAAAAAACACACGAAATATTCGGTTTGAATTAATTAAAGCTGTTCTCACAGAATATACACACAATTCTGCCTATTAAAGAAAGAATGCAGTAGGTGCAACAGAAATAAGCAATCAATGATCTTTCTTAACTAAAGCAGTATCTACTATGTCAAACATATATGCCCATACTATCTTTTAACGTAGTATTGGATAGAAGAGAATTTTGACTACAGGGTGGTTCAAAAAACTCGAAACCCAAGTTCAAAGTCAGTTTTTACTTTGTAATTGAACCTCTATCAACTTCAGTTTGCGAAGGCATCATGTGGGATAGGTTTTAAACAATTCCTGCATTTTTGATCAAGTTTTGATCATTGGTTTCCAAGATGCAGTCCATTATTAAAATATTGCTTCAAAGTGGCTTGTCCACGATAGCTCCTCCCTCCTTCTGACTTCTACCCTTCAATGGATTACACAACTTTGATGTGTAATCAATTTAAGTACTCTTAACCCGCACGTATTGCACTGTATGTAATGTAATGGGTGCTCCCTGTTTGAATTGAAGGCGTTTTCAATGTATTTTCCAAGCTGATCTTTCGAAGACCTTAAATGTAATCTCGTAACTTTACAGCACTCAAGGGCCTGAAATCTATCTGATAATGATTGAGTGACTAAGTCTAACCACTCTGTTGGAAAATAATTACCGAAGAAGACAAGACAAACAAAAACAAATAAACAATCAAAAGTATGTGAGCTGGAGTTCAGAGGCCTCTTGTATGGACCAGTAATCTGAACTGCACCATTACGTTGCTGGAATTGGAGCTCCAATATCCGAAGCTATGTTCAGGTACATCATTCAATTCAAAATTGATGACCAATCACGTTCATCAGATAAACATGCGCAATTTAACTTGCAGTACAACAAGTGTGGAACCATATACGGTGCAGATCAAGAGGAACAGATTGAAGACACAAACGAAGAAAAATCTTCGTGGACAAGCCACTTTGAAGGACGGTTTACATAAAGAGCTGTATTTTAAGACCTAATGATGCAAAATGCATAAAACTTTCAGGGATGGTTTAAAAGGTATTAACAATAATTCCTGTGCAAATTCAAGTTGATTGAGGTACACTTACTGTGTGGAAAGTGACCTTGAACTTGGGTTTAAGTTTTTTGATCCACCCTGTATTGCCACATACTGCATTTTACTTTGTATACCAAAAGGGATCAACCTGTTAAATAACAGACTCCGCAGTGAATTGGTTAATAAAACAAGAATCCACCTATTATATAATGGTCTCCGCAGTGAATTGGATAAGAAACTACTATAGAGCTTTGGGCAAAATGTAACAGTAGGGAGTTTTGATTTCGAATTGATAAGATAAAACCTTTTTTTCCTATTCTTTTCTCACTACAGTCCGACATTTCCTTATTAGAGTACATATAATGCATGTTGATAACATCGAAATGTTCATAGTAAAATCATTTTTGGTTTGAAAAACCTTGTCAAAATGACTAGTAGTAGTAGTTAAGAAAAAAAAAATCTGAGTTTATTGAATAAATTTGGAACTTTGTGAACAATTTCCAATGGAAATACAAGCTCCGCAGCGAATTGGTTGAGAAGCTACTATAGAGCTTTGGGCAAAATGTAACAGTAGGGAGTTTTGATTTATAAGATAAAACCTTTTTTTCCTATTCTTTTCTCACTACAGTCCGACATTTCCTTATTAGAGTACATATAATGCATGTTGATAAAATCGAAATGTTCATAGTAAAAGCATTTTTTGGTTTGAAAAACCTTGTCAAAAATGACTAGTAGTAGTAGTTTAGAAAAAATGTTTCTGAGTTTATTGAATAAATTTTGAACTATGTGAACAACTTCCAATGGAAATACAGGCTCCGCAGCGAATTGGTTGAGAAGCTACTATTGAGCTTTGGGCGAAATGTAACAGTAGGGAGTTTTGATTTATAAGATAAAACCTTTTTTTCCATTCTTATCTTACTACAGTAAGGCATTTCTGTATAATAGTACATATAATGCATGTTGATAACATCGAAATGTTTACAGCAAAAGTATTTTTGGTTTGAAAAACATTGTCAAAATGAACAGTAGTTGGAGAAAATGTTGCAGAATTAATTGGATTGGATAGACTTGGAACTTTGCAAGCTCGTAAATTGTGAGCTCGTTACAGTACGAGCTCGCAAACGCAAACTATGTTTTCAATAGTATTCATTATATATTTAATCAGTGTTATCAAAGTTCAAATGGCAATCAAACACACTCTGCAAAGATTGCATTCAGTGGCTGTAAACTTGCCACATCAATGAAGTCTCTAAATCAAGCAAACAAACAAGGTTGAAACTGTTAATAAACATATTAAATTCCCATTACTGCAAAAACAATATTATGAAAAAAAAATATATAAATATAATTTTTTCTCACTCAAGTCACCTATCACCCACCCTACAAAATCCTCTTGACATATGCTAAATCTCAGATGGATGTAACACATAACATCAAAATAGATCACATTCGACCAAATGGAGAACAAATGAGGCACATCTTGGAGGGAAAATATTAAACAAACACTGAGCCCCTCCCCTGTCAATTGATATGATATTCAAACACAGATGGATTTAAAATATCAAATGAAGAAGTTCACATAAGAACAGAGATGAACCACACTGTCAACTCTTAATTTTATGGAAAACATAAGACCTAGTTTGTGTCAGTAAAGTCACATTGTGACATTTTTATGATAGCTGTTGGGTGAGTGATGACATCATTATCTCGCTGATTACCCAACGCATTTCCATTACCATGATTATACCACGTAATACCGACAGCAATGAAGCGTTTATCTTTAGTATCTTTGACAACTGGTATAGTGCAGGAAAACACTTCTATTTATTAATTCCATTTTCATTAGATTTTATTTTCAATCACTGTCACCCTTAAATTCCATTCGGCAACATACTTTCTTTTGTCATTTTATTTCATCACTTTTTTCTCAATTTTAGTAGCTTTTTTGATTTTCTAAACATAATATAAAATGTGTAATTTACAACATCTAAACAACCCAGAAGTTTTACATAACACCAACATGATTTTTTTTCACCCATCAGATAACTTTCTAACATTGTATTGAACATTATTTTATGTTGGCCAATATTTATATTTGCTTTTCACAATGAGTAAATAAAACAAGATGCCAGCATACATCATTTCATGTACATCTCAACTGATTGTCCCTAACAAACTGTTTAAATCTAGACCAAATCAAGTCGTCGCTATGACTTGATTAAAGTCTGGTTCACTATATTGCATGCTTATAGTACCACTCATGTACCATTTGGCAAGAACGCTGTAAATAGTCTACTACTACAAGCCATATTATGTTGTTTTATTGTCAATTCTTACGACAGACAACATACCATCTTGTCTCGCTGAAGGGCTGTTATTTATTGAGTTCTGTGTTTATATATTGAAAACACTGAATGGAAGTGCATGCTTGTGCACCAACTAAATGGGCTATTCCAGTTAAAATCCATATACCCCCTATGGAAGACATTACCTTAATCTCCCACACAGGGAGTGCGAATTTTAAATAGAGTCACCAATTTAGATTACCCCATTTGAAATTCACACTCCCTGTGTGGGAGGTTAAGGTAATATCTTCCAAAGGGGTGTGTGGACTTCAACTGGAATAGCCCAATATGAGGCTTTTATGAAAATATCAGACTTCGTTTCACTAAAGTTCATTGATATTAAATCTTTCCGAAAGGATTTGCTGTCGAAATAGTTGAACTAAAAATGTACAATCTATCATAGGCCTTGGCAAGTGTAATAACATCATAACCTCATTATGTAGATGATTTTATGTTGTTAGACAATGTGCACCAGATGTCAGCAACTTAAAATACGCAAACATTTTAATTTCACATGTTCGAGACAAAATTGTTCAGCAAAAACAAAAATCATATTTTGGAACCACTAAAAATGCTAATGAAATATCTCTATATGAAAGACAATGAGATGTGCCAAACTACAAATAAATCTCCAGATTTTCAACTCTCTTACGGATGGGAAAACATTTTAACTTTTTTATAAATTGATAAAAATGTTATGTCTCTTATAAATGAATCAAAAAGGTTCATCTTTCTTATTTGATAGTTCTGATAATGCTCAATTTCTGATAATGCTCAATTTCTTTTATTTACAAAATCATCATATTAGCCTATATTCCAGAAAGGTGTTTAGCTAAACCACAGTTCTAACTGTCCAGGAATAATAGGTTCCATTGCAGCTTTCGAGCGGAACAGTTCAATGAGCTGTGCTGTTGACGAGAAATTAAAACTGTGGTGTAACTTAACAACTTTCTGGAAAACGGGCCATTATGTTTAAGCAAATCACCCACACCATTTCTGCACTATTAGCCATTTTAAAACAAAAGAATATCTATTCCTTACCTTTAAATTGAAATCATCACAATAACATAGAAGCATACATGAAAAGAAAAGAGGAAAAAAGAATAAATATCAATTATAAAGTTAAAAACAACAAATTTATTTATAAGTAAGCACATGTGTTAATAAAATACCTGAAGATTCTAATATCAAAAGACCTTATAAATGGCGGTTTGAACCTGTAAGGTTTAAAAAGATTAAGAATGTTCTTGTCATTATATTACTACTTCAAAGTATTTGGGTATTGAAAATATGAATAAATTTTCACATAAAATACCAATGCAATTATTCTCCTTTATTTTGACATATTTAGGATCCATTTTGAATTGATACATGTTGGATTTGTACACACCACTGAGTACCTTTGAATTTATTCCCTGTTTACACTTCTACATGAATTTTAAAAACCTTTGATGTAAGGCGTAGGAGGGGCTCTGAGGAAAATGCTTGTTCACCTCTGAAATTTGACCTATATAAGGTCTCAGTGTGGTTCCTAAAGGTATATCAGATAGTTGGAGTTTGATTAAATGAAAAACTTGCCATTAGCTCTCCCCTTGGACTCTTTTAGAGCGTTAAATATTTGATCATGAATGTAACTTGTCATTTTCCCGATGGATAGTTCAAATTGATGTCAAATAAATAACAAATTTTGATCAAATGTACTAAGTATTTTATGAAATAAGACTAATATTAACTTGACAAGGGCTAACTTATGTTTTTCTGTAATGTATTTTAATACACTGCGGAATTACAGAATCCCCTGTTTCAATGCAGCTATGTAGTTTGACACACTATAAATGATCTAAAAATGTATAAGCAATAAATGGTATTGGTTAAGCTTTATGACAGTTGAGGTCTCCTTGTGCTGTTTCACATAATATAATGTGTTATACCTAAATTATGTTAGGAAAACTAACTTATCAATTTTCATCGTTGACTGATAAACTTCCTGGACCATCTACAGACTAAATTAAGTTGTGAACTGCTTTCAATTAAAAATCCTAACAAATCTTAAATGACAACATGTGTGTCATCATGCTTATCATCATCTTTACCTTACTCTTATCTTTACTTAGCAAGACTTATTTCGGAGCGTCTGCTTAATGACGTTTTATTTGCATCTGGTTTACTTAATGAAGATAAACTCTTTAGTGTCACTGGAATGATAAATTAGTTTACATAAGCTTAATAGATCTTTGAACAACAGCCTTCAAGTCGATTTAAATAAGTGCATTGATACTGGTGATACCAGCGATACATGTTAACTCTTCTGTAAAGAATAATTATTGTAGAGATTATTTCATTTCAAAACTCAAATGTCAGATCCCCAAATGCATGATAAAAAATGATTTGTTATGATAAATCAAATGAAAAACTAAAATTGTATGATTTGACTACTTGATTTTCCACAGTTTTACATTGTTTTTATTTTCTTACAAAAATGGGATGGGACCGAGGTCAATTTAAAAATGGTTTTTCCTGCAGTACAACCATATAACCATTTTAAGAACCCAGCCAATAGATGTCTTTGGTAACATATTCATCATCATCATCAGACTTGAGCAAATCATTTACAAATTATACATCTTACAAGGGACAACTTGAAACCAAATACAGAATGATCAATAATCTTAAGTAATGAATTGTCTTATATAGCACTAGCTATATTCTCTTCTTAGAAACAGGTCACTGTGTCACCAGACTAGGAAGTCTATATCATAAGAAGATAAGATTACAGATGAAGATTAAACTTTGATTGTTGACATCACAATACTTGTAAGCTATGTGTTATTTAAGCTATAGTGAGGGGAGCATTTAAAATAAGTCATAAGGGCAGGTAACACAAATCGTGCCCAATAAGATATGCAAACAGAAATTTTATGTTTAGTGTCAACTTAATTTTGCAATTTCCAACCCCTGCAAAGTTGATAAAATAACTCAAAATTAAATGAATAAATGAAATGTGCACATAGAACACATTAACAAAAAACAATTTGAATAAAAAAATGCAATTTTTATTCATATGACCAATTATTTTGGAAAATTTATCTTCAGTAGATAGCATCCAAAGCATTTATACTATATGATCTTAATAATGAAGTGCCCACCTGTCACTGATGACTGATTTTTTGGCTTATCAGATTTGGTTTATGCAATACTTTGGTTTATGGTAAGTATTAATACCCTCCAAATCACTTGGCTTATAGATGCTTATTTTTTCTGTTATAAGTCATTTGTTGAATTACATTCAGGATCCCAAATTTAATTCAATGTGTATTGGTATAGATCAAATTCTTACCAATGACTTCTGCAATAATACTAGATCACTCACTTTGCAAAACAGAGTTCATGACATGTTTGGTTTAAAAAAATCATTTGAGCCTTATGGAGGCATGTGAAAAAGAAAAAACAATATTCAGCGAAAAAAACTATTTATAAAAGTAGAGGTTTAAAATTTGGTACAGAAAAAAATGTTACTGATGTCTATGTAAGTTGCAAATTAGGAAATGCACTCTATATTCCAAGTAACCATTTTGTTTTAAGACTATCAATATTTTATCTCATGTGGAAGCCACATATTTGAGATTTTCCAACATTTAAAGCAATACTATTTAATTTTGATCAAAAACGAATATGGTTAAAACAGTCTAAAATGAAGGAACATGACCATTTAACCATATTTAACGCGATCCCCCAAGTTATATGGCACGAAATTGCTTTTTCAGGCTGTAGCAACAATATCTGGACATGTGAAATCAAATACAGTGCTCAGAAATGTTGATTTATGACCCCCAAATAGAAATACATTCTTTTTACCCAATTTCTCTGTCTTTAAAGCATGATTAAATGACCTGAAACCATGATTTAGGCTAAAATTTAGCTCAAAAATTGGGACAAAAACTGTCATAAAATTATGAAATGTTTATCAAATAAAATAATTTCTTTTGATTTGAAGAGATAATTATACTGGCTTCCTCAATAGAACCTCAAAATATATACTTTTTGAACATAAGTAGCCAAAATGCTGACTTACATTTATGAAAAATTAGTTTTAAATAAGAAGCTTGTTAATTATTCATGAGCTAATTTGCATATGATTTGCATAATTGATAATGCATCCTCATTTTCAAAAAGCTGAATGTCCAAGCTATCCAGTGATGTGCCACTTCCGATACCATTACAAACGAGTCTCATTAAAAACACGCCATATAGTTCCTACTACCCAGTGCACACAATTCATGCCATTCTGGGGCGGGTTAAATAGGGTTAAGAGTATTTTCAACTATATTTTGCCAACATTTTGTTTTGCCACAGCAAAGTGGATAACATACACACATGCTCTACCTCAAAAAATATTTTTTTTTGGTTATGACTCATAAGATATGTCCAACTACCTCAATCAAATCATGGATGAGAAGTTGGACCAAGATAGTATTGATAAAATTAAAACCAATCTATATAGTAAGAAGATGCAAAAATCTATATTCATATCACCGCATAATTAAACAAATGACAAAACCAAAATTCCCATTTTGCTTTAAAGTGAACAGAGAAAGAACCAGACAATCATCATCCGGTTAGCATGCCTCAGATTACAAGACAATGGCTAGGCTACGATTTGAATGGTCATTCCGCTAGCTAAAACGGATATCAAGAGGCGAGTTAATAACATCTTAAATGCCACTCACTAATGACGGTTATGCTAATTAAGAAACATCATTAGCCCACACTATAGACATGGTAAACAATTAGTGAAATCTGTTATCTTAGGTAGTCAGTATATAGATGAGGTAAAACTCGACCTTTATAAATATAACATTAGGCCACTTGATACCGAACTGTATAATTATCTATCCATAATGGGTTGTGACATTTCATCTTTAATAAACATGTTTTGATAAATGGTGTGGGATGTATTGATATAACCTAATGGAGCAATTGTTAAAGTGTTTTAACTTTTCTTGACTTTATAAAGTAAAGGTAAATTGAAACAACAATATACGTATCTTGATATGTCTTTATATAATGTGAGGCACAGTTTTTACTTTACCATTTGTAATTATACAGAATATTCAATGTCAGCATTCTTTAAGTATTAATCAAAACTGATGCATATCTATGTAATAATGATTATATCAGAATAAAGTAGAATTTCAGGATAGAATATATGACAATTGAGCATAATAAAGTATTCAATATGATGTTTTTTTTTTTCATCATCAAATCACCATTCTAATCCAAAAGTGTTGAAGTGTACATTATTAATACTTTAAATGTGGATAATAAACTGTTGCATCGAATACCTGATGTGCATAAAAATTAAAAATGGTCATAAATTACCACACCATTTACAGATTGAAAACAGATCTTCCCTTTCAGACAAATAGTTACACTTTGTAAAATGATGATGCATTCAAGATTTTACAATATATGTTCAAAATCATCTTCATACTTCTATAAAAATAACAAAATAAGGACCTAAGGAAAAGGCATTGACATTTTCTACACTTTGATTAACCTCATTTTCTAAAGCAACACTTCTAAAAGCATGACTCTCAATCAAGTTTGAAGGTCTTTAAAGTGCCATGTCCTCCATCCCCTGGGGCCAAGCACTAAAATGGCCTTGATTTCAAAATGGGTCTTACTTTACATAAGGTAGATTCAAACTGGTACAAATTACACCAAACAAACAGAATGTAATTAGTAACAACCATGTCTTTATTTTAAACATCATGCCTTTGTTTACACGCCTGGAGCAATTAGTTTCCTGGTGATGTCCATGTGCATCTCAGATGGGGTGGGACCTCGCATGTTGGTGCTTTGTACAACCATGCAGCTAAACATCTGCTTCTAGAGCAATGCCAACTTTTTTCTTCATACAAATGTTTTTGTACTGTTACATCTGTACAATTAAAGGTGCAATTCATGATTTTGATGTGACAAAAACCTCGAATTGCCCCTTTAATTTCATATCATCAAATTTTGTTACTCACTACCTGACAAATCTTAAGGGGAAAAAAATCCTGTTACAATTTGCATATTGTATAGAGCAGGGTTGTCACTACACCGGGAGGTGGCGGGCGGGATCACCCGGCACTCTTAATTTTCGCCCGGCTCTCAGATTGATTTTGAGTCAAAATACCCGGCACTCAAGGCTCAAAGTTACAAAATCATTGAAGAATCAATAAAAAATAAATAATTATTATCAAAATTTCTATTTTCTTACTATTTCACACAAATTTTACCCGGCACTAAAAGTTGCCTGGTGACAACCCTGGTATGGAGCCAACCCTTAAAGGTTTAAGGGAAAAAAAACCCATCCTAAACATTTTAAGGACACGATGGGCACATCTAGCAGCTAAGTAAAGGGTTAATAAATTTCCTTGCTTTTAAATTTGTATAATATTTGAAATCAACAAATTTTTTGATTTGAATGCCTAAATGACTTCAAACAAATTGCAAATAAATATCAAAAGCTATATCTATATAATTATTTATAGGTTATTAAATTTCTAATGAAGTCTTGAAACACAGGGACATTCAACTAAAAAAAAATACTTTTTGCAAAAACCGATACCACATGTCCCTTTTCCCATGCCTCAAAATAAAATAAATCGGAAAATGTTTGCTTTTTGCCTGCGTAATTCTTTAATAGAGATAAAGTTTGGCTTCAAAAGCTGTCTACCAAAACCAGACCGTATCAGAGTGCCCCAGTGGCAAAACTATCCATTCCTCAACCAGTGTTCTAAATGTTACAATTGATGTTAGAAATACATTATGCATATGCCCTAGAAAACTTCAACCTGGAAATTGTATAATCTCTTTAAAAAATCATAAGGATAATGCATAAATGGGGATAAGCTTATACTTGCCTTAGGAGTGTGAAATACAATCCAACCGACAATCAATGACCCCTGTTTACCCATTCCATGAGTCTCTTAAAAACCTCCATCCTAAAAAACCTCTGTCCTTTAATATTCCTGCAAGTTATTTGACATTTACAATTGAAAAATAATTTCCAAGTTGTGAAATATAGAGTTGAGACCTTTTGTGCAAAGTTATTAATACTATTCCTGGTGTTTGTTTGTTTTCAGTCTCAAAATTTGGCATGAAATAAGCAAGATTTTGAGGCTATACATCAGAATTTCAGTTCAATATCAATTTTTGCATTCTACCATCCTTCATATACTATCAAGAATTGTCCAAAATGTTTATATTTCCAGCTGCAAAATTAAATCCAATAATGTCATAATTTCACCAAAGTTGTCCAAGATTATATAATAATTCATGTATCTTGTTAATTTAACTAGGTGTATTTAAAGTCTAAACCATTGGGTTTAGTTAACTGTATAATGCAACATGTACAGTCATTTGAAAACTATTTCTCTATCTTATTTCTCTATACTGATCTTCATATATGATTTCTAATTGTTCCCGTTGAATTTTGCATCAACTATGAATATCAGCAATATACCAGTGTTGATGTCACCATATTTTCTTGAAATTATTTC
>JXSR01S000780.1:144443-154460 GCA_000969725.1 Ophiothrix spiculata | reverse complement strand
TCTATAAGTTATATACAAAATAAATTTGAAACTTACAATAATTTGTTGTAATAAAATGAAATTCAAGTGTGAAATAAAATGCACATGATTCTATATCAGGGCTGTTTTTAACTGCAGAAATTTTAGATTATATAGGAAAGTTCTATTGACATATCCAGTTTGTACTCACGTTTGGAGCTATGACGTTTCGAGACCGACATTGCTGGTCTCTTGATCACATATGATGGCTTCTGTGAACAACGAGGGGGGCGCCGCATATAATCTCAATCACGTTTACAACCACATCATCCAAGATCCAAGTAGAAACACCGGAACTGGATGTCGTCACAGAAGCCATCATATGTGATCAAGAGACCAGCAATGTCGGTGTCGAAACGTCTTAGCTCCAAACGTGAGTACAAACTGGATATGTCAATAGAACTTTCCTATATAATTTTATCTACACTATCCTGATGAATCTCTTCAAGAAATTTTAGATGCTTCAATTTTTTTCAATCAACAGGATTACTGTTTAAAGATCTGACAGAATTTATTACTTCACAATAGATGGCTTGCATTGTTCTGTCATGTTAAGCAATGTAAATCATACCGCCATTTTTGCTGCATATTTTTATCGCGCGATGGTGGCATACGCCGACACATCGGATGCAGAGTTGTTGATTGGCGATGAACAAATCTGTAGCGTGTTTGAATAACTTTCAATAACGAAAATCTTTCTGAAAATGTATGATTAAATTCTTTTTGTTTTCAATTTATCAAATACTCATCTTCATAAAAATATTTAGCAAAATCTGAAGCAAAATGCTATAGGTATTAAATTTGTTACTTTGTCGTTTTTTGACTGTTTTAAAACGCCAGCCCGACGTGTGATGAACAGTGCGCCGACTAACGACTATGTGTACTGCGTAAACGCATCTTCGTGAACGCTGTGCCATGCGTGGCGCGCTTATTTGAATATCAACTGTGGATTTATCACGAATCAACAACGACGCGCTCCCTTATAAGAAGATACAATGAGTTGTTGAAAGACACACCATTTATGCAGATCCCTTCTTTACATTCAATTACCACTTGACTCTTTGTTATGATACAAAGAATTTATCACACCACACAACACATCATACAAGGAAGGGACACATGTCTTTGTGCAGCTTTTGATTTGGAATAACTTTATGAAAAGTTGGAATTTTCCATGTGTAAAATCACTATTGATGCATCGAACACTTACAATGGGTTCTTATGTCTTGGTGAAACCAAAATCCTTCCTATGATATGTCATAGATACAAATTGTTTTAAATGGTATTGACATTTTTGTGAACTCAGCCTCTGGACACAATTCAACTACAAAAATGATAATTTGTGGCTACAAAAGATGCATTTGATTTCACCAACACACATACACAGTTTGTAGGCATAAATGCATAATAACATCAGAGATGCCACTGATTTCATTGAAAAAACCTGAAAACCCCATCAATTCTTGAAACATACTCCAAAAAGGGCCAAAAATATATGAAAATATGTAAATTAGAGATCATAAAAAACCTGACACCATGGTTTGAGCTTCTAAAAACCTGATTTCAGGTTAAAACCTGAAAAGTGGCATCTCTGTAACATTATGAGCTCACACCACCAAATAGATTGCCTATTTATTCCCATACAAAACAGCCTCCAGTTTGACAGATATCTTGGCTATAAAGTGACTGGTTGCTTCAACTTTTGGATATGCTTTAATAGTCTACATGCGCTCACAGGGTAAAACTATATATTAATTATAGTAACCCGTGTTAAATTTTTGCAAGGTCACCGCGAACAGAGGACATGCTCAAAATTTCATTTCCTCCCAACTCGCTACAAAATTTATCTACACACTAAAATCAGCTCTCACATTTCATAAAATAGCAAAATCATGGTAATCTTTAAAGTCTGACAACATTTGTACCACAGAACATGATTAAAAAGAAATTGTACCAAAAAACATATAGTTTCCGCCATTTTTGCAGCATTTACTTTAGAGAGTGCAATGACAAACATGTTTCAGCATTACCCTGTACTTGCCAAAAGCTTTATTTAGTGGTGTGTGTTCTTATATGGATTTAAACAGAAAAATAACCCTTGCCTTGCATGTTACAATATTCGAGCAGTAGTCGCAACTTATGACAGATTGCTTTATAATATTTTCAAATCCACGTGATGCATTTTAAATTTAAGTTAAATCAGCCCCTGCACTGAACAGAAATTAAGAACTTTCATGAGCAGTGAATTATTGCCATTCTTTGGTACTACGATTCTGTAACGCACGCACGCGCACAAACAGACAAACAACTATGTAGTCCCCTGATTTTGTCGTTGTAGTCTTCGCTGTGCTCGTTCCCGTTTACGCCTCTGTTCAACCAATCTGCGACTCTTCCTACGGATCACATGAAATATATCGCTTTCGGTGCCGCTATCCTCATCTAGACTGTCCTCTGGATCTGAGAAGTCTTCAGGGTAGTCATCTTTTCTGTACGTCCACAACCCATGAGTTCCATCCCACTAAAACAGAACACAGGCAAGGAAATAATTTAAGAGTTGGTCATTTTGTATTGATTATAGGTTAATTTCATGTCGCGAGTAAAATGAGACAATATCAATACATGCGCGGTCAATTTAGATATGTCCAATTTACAAGGCCCGGAGGGGTCGAGTGCATTGGACAGTAATCAAAATTTACCACAAGTGCATTGATTTTGTCTCGTTTTACAAGCATAATGGAATGCAAATTTATTAAGGGATCTTCTCCAAATTGTTCCGTTGAAATCAAAGGGACCCATTAAGCTCCCTTTTACCTTAATCCCTTAAATTATGAAATCCATTCTTTATCACCCCCTGATATCCCTGTGGATTTATAAGCAAAGAGGATTCTCATTTTCTTTTTAACAATCAAAAACAAGTTTAAAGGGACCTTAAATTTTAAAGGGACAATTTAGAGAGGATGCCTAATCTAGCTAGTTCATACACGACAGAAAAATAATATTGCATCTTTTGTGAAAAGAAATAAGGCCTTTAAATGACTATCAAAGTCCAAAACTTCTCTAAACTAAATAAACCATGATAACCCGACTATTGATATGCAGCTTATCTTTACAAGTACACCACTTTGTATAAACACTTTCTATATAGAGGATGTACGAGGGGGTATCAAAAAGTTTTAAACTTTACCCAGAAGGGATTGAGCTTGATCAATGAAACTTTGTCAGAATAGTTACTCGTCTTTATGTACATTATGGTGCAGAAATTGCTTTATTTACTTTCTTTGCAGGTGGTGATTGATATCATCTACCTACCCGCTTAAAACACAAGCTGTATGGAGGAAATTGAGACATGCAGCGTAATTAAGTCCCTGCATTTGAAGGGTTACATGGCCCAGTAAATCTTTTTGGCATCACCAAAGTTTAGTTGTTTGATATTATTAGTAACGGGTAGGGTGTCCTCTATCCATTGATACCAAAATTATGGAAATCGGTCTATAAATGACGTCACAATGGTGTAATAAAACATGGCCGACGTGAAAATGTTGATTATCATTGAAATATGAAGTCAGACTTTTTCAATAGAGAGGATCCCTACAATAACGGTCCTTAGACATTCAGTTAAAAGTGGGAGAAATGTTTTACTTTGCACATTGACTATGTACAGATGCCTAAAGTATCTCATAATGAAATTTCTTTCCTGGCGGCATTTCCTCTGGGTAAAGTTTCAAACTTTTTGATACCCCTCGTATTTTCACAACTAAGAAGGTAGTGTGTTTAGTACTAACTGAGGACAAAAATGTAAAATTACCAGAAACATAGGACTCCTGGGCAGGCTGTATGGACCTCCAGCTCCAATGCTTTGTTATGCAATTTTTTGGGGTCCATGTTTCCACATTCACCTATACTGAACTCTATAAACCTTGAAAAATGCAACAAGCAGCCGATTAACGCACAAAAACCAATATGACCATTCGGGAAGTAAATTAGTCCTTATTTTTCAAATTATAACAAAGTACCAAATCTTGCTAAATATTAAAATGATTAATGTTCGTCAATTTGGTAGCAACAAAATTGGCCCCAAATAATACAAAAGTCATGTACAAATCATGTACAAATATTCATACGCAGTGATTTTGTCTTATTTATCAATCCTGATCAATCATTACCAGTCTTTTACACAATACAAAACCACCAGTTCCCAATGTTGTGTGCATGTAGAATACAAGGGATATGCCGTGGATCCTGTAACGGAGTCTGATTGCTTGTTGCATACATCCAAGATTTTATAGAGTATATGTTGTTTTGTTCTCTCAGTTGAATATGGAAATGCACGCACCCCTTGTGGAGTTAATAATGAACTATGGATTGCTTGAATTAAAGAATAACAGATTCTAAATAATGTTTTGCCTGTCACTTATGATTTTCTTATAATGGGAAGACATATATTATTTTGAGAAATGGGTGTCCAACAAATTTGGGTACGTATGTGTACAATTTACACTCAATGCAAATGGAAACACCAAGCGTATGTGAATGGGAGAAGTGCTGATAGCTCAATATCAAAAGAGAAAACCACCTGTGTCAAAATGAATAAAGCTGAGAAAAATGGAACTTTCATTGTGTTTTCACGTCATCTGCTGACGCAATCTGCTAGAGCTTGCATGAGTGTCAATTCAATTATGTTGTATGCGGTAATTATAGGAATTGCGTTTGTGTTGAGCACTAATTCAGCTTGGTAAATTTGGAGTGCAGTTTCTACCCATGGTTAGGGCTAGCATATTTTGTTCTTCATGTTTTAAAAAAATTCTCTTACCGATGAGCTTATGATCTTGGGCTCGTAGGGATGCCACGACACGTCTCTAACTGCTGCACGGTGATCATCCAACTTGGATACGATCTCACCAGTTAGGACATCATAGACTGAAAAGAGGGACACATAAAATAGAGTATAAGAATAAGCAAAAAAAAAATAATGTATGAAAAATACAGGCGATTTCTGGTGCATCGAATCATCCTGACATTATCTCATAGCTTCAGCTAACTGTACAGATGTAATTCGTTTAAGATTTTCATCAGCTTCTTGGGGCAATGAACTTTGAGGAGCCTAAATTCATGATGCCATAAGACAGCCAAGATTGAATCCATGAGTTCAGTGTTGTATATTGCGCATAATTTTGGCTCAATGCAAACATAATGAGTATGTGAACTTTTAGGCCCGTGTTCCATAAAGGTGTTTAGCTAAACCACGGTTTAACTGAATATCAACTGTCCAGGAATGATCATAGTACGCACCGTTGAAGCTTTCAAACGGAACAGTTCAATGAATTGTGTGGTTGAAAAGAATTAAAACCGTGGTTTAGTTAAACACCTTTTTGGAATGCTGGCATTGATGTTTTGCCTACAGATCAATATCAAGAGGCAACATCGCTTGCGTTAACGCACACTTAGTCGAGAAAAGCTTAAAGGTACATGGTCCAATTTCAAAGTTTAGTTTTCACTGTCATATGAAAGATCACCACTTAAGATGCTTCAATTTCAAATTTCAGTTAAATCGGAACAACCTTTATGATTTTATTATAAGCAATTTTGTATTTTTCACTTGCCTATACTTTACTGTGTCAGTAATTTTATGGTTACCATTATTTAGCACATTTTCACTTATATTTTCGAAACGCAACACGTTTCAGTCCTAAAATTTCACGTGGGTAATGAGAAAAATATGATGAATATTTTGGTACCAAAATCTCAGAAAGTTTGAAAAAATGCTGACCAAATCAGACAGGGCTTTTTTTTTTCATTTCACTTTCTTGTTGTCTGCTGCAATGATCCATTTGTGTTTTGAGTGTGAGTCCAAATACAGTGGAACCTCGTTAACACAAAATCATTGGGGCCAAAGAGTTTAGTTTGGGTTATCAGGATTTTGTGTTATCCAACTGATTTCACATAGGAAATCAATACTTAGGACCCAACAAACATTTTGTGTTTTCAGGGTTTTTGTGTTAACGAGGTTCCACTGTAGTATAAAAGATTTATTCATGTTACGTCACCAAAAACTGCAAGGTTGTGTAATGAGAGAGATAGTATATGTGTCCCGTCATATCTAAAGGTACCTTAATACCGCCATAGTAAATTGCGAGATACGGGCCATTGAAGCTGAGCATAATCAAAAATCACGTCCAAGGTCGAATTTCTAATTTCATCAGAAATGTTACCTTTGAAGTGTATTCTATCATATTAATCAGGTTTCAACATCCAAAACATAAGAAAAATGTTTTAAAAATCGATATAAAAATCCTTTCCCCATGAAGGTTTTACCAGTACAGAATCTTTAAACTTGATTTTCTCAGAATGATAGTTTTCTGAATCAGACCGATGCCTTTTACCAATTTCAATGTAACTTTGCAATCGAACATCTAATAACCAAAAGCAAGGTGTCAATTTAAAGCTTAAAATATAATCTTGCAGATGAGAACAAAAAATCAATTTTGGGACCCTTAAGGTACCTTTCGATATGACGGGTCACATATATCAAAGAGACAGAAAAAATTGAGTACTTACTGACTATCTTCCCTGTGCCGCATCCAGTATAAATGTACCTCTGTGAAGAAATTCAAAAAGATATCATTATCCATACATACCCTGGACAAAATCGAGTACAAAAAGAGTACAACATTCCTAAGGTGCACATTTGGAACACAATTATAGTACAGTTTTAGTACAAATATAGAACAAATTTGTGTACTATAAATGTACTCAAACTGTACTATAATTGTGTTCCAAATGTGCACCTTAGGAATGTTTTACTATTTTTGTACTCGATTTTGTCCAGGGTATTCACGTGACCTGCTCACACGAAACCTGGACAAAGTCGGGAAAACTAATTTTTCTGATTTGTCCATATTGAAAATGCTGACATTACAAGCTTTAAAATGATATATCATATATTGACATTGCTCAATGTTATGCCCATAAAAACTCAATATTTCCTAAGAAAATTCCTTTGTTTTCTATTAGTTTTGGGCAAGCGTATTGGGCTGTAACTCCATTGTAAGTGTTCTGGCGACTTTGTCCTAGCTGGTTTTATGGGATCAGATCACATGCATATAATAGTTGAAAATTAAAGGGACATTGGATAAGTTCAGCATCATCCCCAAACTTTGTTTAAGACAAATTGTGATTTTACATGATTTGAAGTGTTACTGGTAATATTACAAACTTTCATTGCCAAATTCAACAACTACATATCAAAATTTTGTGATTTTCTTTACAGCCTCCTAGATTTGAAATCTTAACATGGCTTTTAACCCTTTAAACCAGTACTGCTTTAAACCCTGGCAATTCCATGTGTATCTGTACCGCTGACTCGATCTGGCCGACCCGCAAGTTAAAAAACAAAGTATAACCCCTAAAGTTAATTTGATTTTTATTTTCCTTGCTTTACTTTTTCATTTTACTGTAGTCTGAATTGTTCCAATAACCAGCATTCACAAAATAATACTATTTATGTCGACCAACATATTCAACATTTACGTTGTCGTCTATTGGCGAAGCAACATTTTTTGAAAATTGTGATCAAATTTACGAAAATATGAGGAATTTTTCAACTCTTTCGAGTTAATAAGAGCAAAATGACCCATCATCCATGGGTTCAAAGCTTCATTGCTGTCTTCCAATATAAATAAATAAGACTATTGAAAATTGTAACTACCCATTCTTGTTGAAAGACACATCAAGTTTCTGACACGTGACCGGGTATACGGTACATCTACACATGAGCCGGTATACTGGCTCGTCAGGTTCATAGGGTTAATAGTAAATGAAAAGGTAAAGTTATTTTTATCTAAAATCTAGGAAGCAAAGACAATGTTGTAGCAATGGAATTTCACCCTTTTCCTGACTAATTGCATCACTACACACTTGCAAAACAAAATTATATTGTTTTGACTTTTCTGAAGATTTGATCAAAATTTTCTCAATATTTGGTCTTTTACAGTCATTAACGAACAGAGAGAGTGTACATCATCTGCAGATATATTTTTGAAATTTTGTCTCAATGCACCTTTAAAAATTCAAAGAATATGCACAAATAAATTTATGCCTCAATTGTACAAATTACATGAGGGGACCCAATTTCTTAATTAAACAAAATATACAAAAAGACTACAAACTATCTGTAACTGAAAAAACAATAACTTTTTAGTGATTTGCATGCATATCAAGGGCTTATTGATTTCAGTGTGTCTGTCCTGGTGGTCCTACGACCAACTTGATGTCAAAAATTTCAAGTGCACAAACTCCGCCTTGTTGCATTTTGAAAATTTTCCGGCAAGCATGAAAAGCCGATATACATATTACCTTGCCAGGATGATCACAACGATACATAGTTTTGAGTTGGAATAAGTGCAATTTTTCTTGCGACAGACCATCTTGGCAATATATGCAAATGTGTAGTGCTACAATAATACGACACCTCAAAATTGCAAATGCTTGGTCGTCTGCTACAGCTGCAAGCTACACTGCGACACCTACTTTGAAACCTTAGTGCCAAAAGACCACTGGATACTATAGTGCCTTGCGGCACTATAAGGGGAAGCGGGTTAGCGCAGCCGTACTTCATTCGCTTTTTACAAATGAGCCAAGGACTGTCGTGGGTTTGATCCCCTGTTCTGACGCTGTATGTGCTTGGTCTTCAGTCCATACTCGCTTCCGCAGGTTTTTCTTCAGGCACTCCAGTCTTCCTCCTGTACTTCTGTACTTAAAACTGTCACCAGATTTGTCCATCATAGTCTGCCCCCACCCAGGATATGGGAAGCTGCATAAAGGGTACATATTATGATCTAACTACCGATAGGATATGCCCTTGAAAAGGCAGCAAAAAGCCTAAATGAAGTAAAATGATTGTGACGATATACCTGCAGCCAATCATGAGCCGTTTGATGTAAATGGAAAATTGCTATACAAAAACCAGTTATCATTATTATTATAAGCCCAAATAAGAATGTCAGTTATTTGTAATAGATTTTTTTTTTAGGTTTTCAGGAGATTTTTTGCTTTTTTTATTTTTTTTCTTACATCGAGAGATTAAAAAAGAAAAACTTTGCCGAAAAAAAATAGTGACCTAAAAATGTAATAAAAATAAGATTTCTGCGAATAGCATTTTTGACTAATAAAAAACCCGCGTAGCGCTTAGAGTTTTGGGCCTAAGGAAGCTCAGACAGAGTTCTCTTTTTGGGGCCTAATTTTCATATTTTAAAGTGATCTAGAGATCTCTAGACTCAAAGTTCACCTTTAGATAACTATTCTCTGTAAAAATATTTTTGTACTTAGTCCCCCCCCCAAAAAAAAGGGGGAACAATGAAAAAGAAAGAACCTTGTCTCAGGTTCCTGCATGCATAGGATTAAAGTCACTTTTCTATAGGTTTTCAAAAGATTTTTTTTTTCTTTTTTTTTACATCATGAATAGAAAAAATGCTTTGTGGCCCCCCCCCCCAAAAAAAAAAACAAACACAAAACACAAAACAATAGTAACCTAAAATGCAGTGAAAAATAAATACCTGCATAGCGCATAACCTTTTTGACTGAAAACAAAACAACAAAAATGCACAGTACTTGGGAACCAGAGAAAAAGTCTTTTATTTTTGGCCTATTAACAACAAAGGGGAAAGAAACTGTTTTCTCCCTACCTGACCAGTAGAAAACTGAGGTGAGAAATAACATCTTATTAGTGTATGTAGCACACCATGCCCCCGGTACGTCATCAGTGAGGTGTCTCCTTTAATCACCCGCTTCCTTTTTGCAGCTGTATTACAAATAAAATGAAAATAAGTGATAGTTTTATTTTTTTTTTAAATTAAGCATATATTAGGCCAAATAAAATTAATAGTTTGTCTCAAAGCTCCAGCGCGCATTAGTTTTATCGTGCGCGTTTGTTTCCCTAAAAATCCAAAAAAACAATTTTAATTCACCTTTTAATTTTTTTTCCTTCAAAAATCGTGAAAAGCA
>JXSR01S000779.1:6367-21989 GCA_000969725.1 Ophiothrix spiculata | reverse complement strand
CTTCAGCAAGTGCCGTTATGCATTTTACTATTTAGAACAACTTAATTATTTGATCTTTTTTCACCGAGCTATGTATGTGCCACTAAGTATGCGCCACTGTCGAAATATCTCATTGAGGAAAATAGGGTTTAATGAATGAAAATCTCGCGAGTATTACGAGATCAAATCAGCTATATCCTGCCATCATTCCCCAAAACAGAGAAATATAACACTTGACAAGAATAGGATTAAGGCTATGTGCTTCTATTCCATATTTCCGACTTAGTTGCGATCTTAAAGGTATTATTTACTGATATTTACTTTATTAACTGAGATAAATATAAACTTTCAGAACAACGAGGTTGTACATTATAAACTCTTTTTACGATATGCCTCTTTGAATGAAACAAGATCTTTCATTAATATCACACTCTTTTTCAGTTATTTGGTTGAATGTTAAAACTCAATGTTAGAATGTAATCTCTAATTAAATCCGAGTTTTATTTGATGCAATGTTTTCATTCTCACGCAGTTATGAGCAGGCTTTGATAGTTTGAAATTAAACATAATCATTATAAAAACAATGACGAGAAGCGCGCCATCCCCAAACACGCCAAATGTGTTGCATATCTACTTCATAAAGCTACCTTAAACTCCACAAATGCTATTTCCTCAGAAGATGATTCAAAAAATCAATTTACTCCCATAGCTGATTTTCTGATTGCATGTACTTCATCAAAAAGTAGGCCCCCATATAGTATTACGTTCATCAGGACGGCATCACATAGGTTACAGAAGCAAATTGAAGTCTTTGATTAAAACCAACTGGATGCTTCAAATTTCATTGAAGAACTAGTAACCAGCTGTGTAAAGGTGAAATAATAGAAATGAATCTTCGTATGACCAGCTTTTATTAGTTGTTTAACTATGGTGACGCAATCAGCAGTAAAGACATGGTAATGAAACATGTTGAAATAAGGGTCTTTAGTCAAGTCGCAGGTACCCTGTTATCGACCTCATTAATCATTCGAATTCTAAAATATAAGTCTCGTCAAGCGAGAAAAAAATTGTCGCGAGATTTTTTTAACGTGACCTGCTGAAAAGGCTGACTTTGAACCGTTATTATTTGAAAAGGGTGAATGCAAATGCAAATTGGGAATAAATATTTTTCCAATACAATGTATGTAAAATTTTGGCGATTGATAAAAAGAAGCAGTATATGGTATTTTCCATGAAAATCAACGACTTTGAGGCTTTTGAAGCAAACAAATTTGAACCCATACATCAGTTTTATTTTAGAAGATAGAGACATCGGTGTTTTGGCCAGCACAGAAAACAAATAAAAACTCAGATTGATGAAATTTGAAAACTATATTTTGCCTATTAAGACCTGTAAAGTGAAGAAATAGCAAGAGGAAAAACATACGTTGATGTGATGAAGCCTAATGTTGGCCATACATAGTTCTTGCCTGCGATTCGTATTGCGATAACTGGGCATCAAGGTTTTGATAACGACTACGTTTTGTTCCGACGACGGGTCATCATCTGACGTCAGCAACGTGCATGAAGCTCCTATATGTAATAGCTTGTGTTTTGAATGGCCTCGCTGTCCCGCTCACTGGCCCGCTCGCTGCGTTGAAATATTTTGCATTTCATGTGACATGCGTTTTTCTAATTGAAAAGTAACCTTTTTTTATATTTTATAATCAACTCGGTTTCAAAATTTGTAAATAGCGCATTTCAATTGCGTGCAAATCCGGACGCATAATTTGTATAGTCTTGATATGTATAATTTATTATTTTGTAACATATTTATATTGACTAATCTATAATTCTATTTTGTATCGTCTTATTGTATTGTTTTTTATATTATTGTTTTATATCTTTGACAATAGTATGGTGATGTCAATAAAACAATCTAATTGTGTCAGAAATTCAGAAGCCATTTCCAAATAATAAATTTGAATATGAAGTTTCTACTTGATTAATACATTACCGAAATATGCCGAAAATCGGCACTTTTGCGGCCATCTTTGAAAATGGCCGACAGAGACAAAAATTGAGATGGCTCATGATCTAGATCTGTTAAGATAACCTTTTTTACATCTGTGCCAAATTTCATGCTTTTATCACAAAATGAACAAAAGGTTAGCTATGATAAACCACTATCAACCCTATATACTAGTTCTCCGAAGCTATTTTTTGTAACATATTCTCCGAAGGGGTGGTTGTTGCAACCCCCCCCCCTAATATTTAAGAACGGAACCCCCTATGAACTTGATTTTACTATTATGAGATAGGTAGGACCCTCCCCTATCCAACTACACCAAGATCATCAAAATCGGCCAAGGCGTTACGTAATTATGACGTCATAAAGTACTTTCGGATCGGAAAATCAGGCAAAATTGCATTTTGGCAAAAATGGCCCCTAAAATCAAAATTTTGCTATAAAAGTTTTAAATAACGGATTTTCGTCCGGTGTTTTGCTAATTAAGAAGGGAAATGATGATTCTAACATGTCTTGTAAGTTTCAGTCTTATAGCGTGCATACATTTTTCAAAATGGCGGCTTGAACCCCTAAGGCTTAACTACCCCCCTACTTCGACGGCCTACCCTAACCCCACCTTACGTGGTACCCCCCTAGTTTTTTCATCAAAATGACCGCAAAAGATGTAAAAGAGATTACCCAAATGCCTGGGGCCAGTTGCTTTTGCGTTTAAATAAAGCGGGAATAAGGGTTAATAACGGAAGTGTGGGGCATGGGGTACCTTAAGCAGTTAGTGTTAATATCATAATATACATTGCAAGAAGTAGCATGTATTTTGCATGAAGGTTTTTTGTTGCCTCATTTCACTGGCTGGACCTAATTATTATTAAACCTTGAGACCAAAATGGTCATTTTTGAAAAATGCAACAAATTTTTGAGGGGCCTTTGGTAAACCTGGGAGGATAAAAATGCAACCGTTCTCGGCCACGCGTCCGTACAACCACCTATCCACTAAGTACCCCCCCCCCCCGGGATCGGCCATCGACCAATGTCTGGATATCGGAAGGAAACCAAAACGCCGGAACATCGTATGACATCGGTGAATACTTGCGTTGCAAGGTAGGTCACCGGTCGGCCCGGCCGGTAGTTATTGGATCATGATTTCTCTAGACATCGCTAACATGCCGCAAGCCCGGGGGTACACCCAGTTCTGGGAGAATAATTTTTCTGCTGATTATCCTCCCAGCTTTCTGTAGTAAACTGGCATTGTTTACATACAAATAGCCTTTTCTACAATAGTTAGAAGCTTTTAACTATACACTAGTACTGCCCATATATATGAATAGGTGTATGAAATAATAATTGTGTTCGAAATACAAATATCACTTACCTAATATTGATATTAAATCCTAGTCCCAAAATTTGACTTCCCTGTCGGGCGCCATATTTGTTTTGATGTATCATCATATATGTCTTAGGCTCCCTACAGGAGCTAATACATGTTGTGATTGGATACTTGTGTATATATGTGTATATCACGTGTTATATGTGTATATCTCATGACTACTATGATGTCACAAATATTTTTTCATATATTGACTACATGCTGCCATTACACATGTGCAGTGCCACTATAGCTCGTCACCCAAGCATTCAGGAGCCATCTTTGAATGTGATCAACCCAGCATGCTTACCAATTTTCTGAGGAGTTGTCATGAAAAAATGACAACTCCTCTTGGAAATGTTGGGAGGAACTTACACCTACATTTTGTCATAAATTTTGAAACACCATGAACTAAGGAATTTATTTTTGCTGTGAATGAAATATCATAGCTTATTATGGAAATAGGTAAGTGGCAAAAATTAGGGATTTCTTTTTGTCAGTATCAGTATTTTGCAGTTATCACTTGGATGTCACTTCGTCACTTTGTCACTTCCCAATACACATGTAGCCCGGGGGGGGGCTACTTTCATTGACGGAAGGTAAGGGTATGTGGCGCCCTCAAGCCCCCGTCCCTTTTCAAGCCTCCTCTTCCGCTCCCCAATATGGTCTTTTCAAGATAACTTCAGACCCTATTTTCAAAGAAATTGACCCAAAAATGTGTTTTACTATATCGGGGCCGCAAGGTTTTAACTCCCAAGTTAAATTCTTGCGGGATGCTTTCAGTGTCACTTCGACTCACGGACATAGCCCTTTCTTTGCACCGTTACCGTCCCATGTCCGGTTCTAAATGTTTTCACAACAATTACGCATATAATGTGCACATTTGTTTTTAATTATATGTTACTTTGACAAGTTAGCATTTTAAATTAGGGCATGAAACCCTATGAATATAATCATACGGAACTCAAAATTGAACTTTATTAAATGAAAAAAACCACCCATAAACGAAGAAAAATATGACATGATAAAACTGATTGTGTTGTAAATATGTCATGGTACTCCGAAAGGGAGGACTTTGAAGATGATATCAATTTTGATTTTATCATTTCATCTGTTATGTTAGAACATTTTTTAAGCTTTAAAATGACACCTTACTTGTTTAAATTGGTCAAAGCAATCGAATTTTACAATATAAACTCTGCTGGAAACAATATTATTTTCTTTATTTTTGCTGCATATTTTCTCGGAAAGTGTTTTGTCGCAAAGTCACCTTTTTTGGGGTAGATCATCACATATGTTACCTATATGAAATTTCTTCCTGCCTGGGAATCAAAATAGCTGCCAAATTATATTTTGCATAAAATTGGGTGACGCTATAACGGTATCAAAAAGTCAAGTGCCGTCTACCATAAATAGCTTAAAAATTGACCTTTTTGTATGCCGGAAAAATTGAAAACGGATAATTCGGAAGATCGGAAGAAAAATTGGGGTTAGGTTTAAAAAGAAATATTTGCTATACGCTATTCGATGACGAAATACATTAAAAATTAAATGTCTTCAGTCCTCCCTGTTCCTTTTTGTCATCCAAGAAGCTCATGAATGTTGTTTAAACGTTTGAGGACATTAAAATAGAATTATATTTATCTGTTTATCCACACAATATAGGCCGATGATTAAAACCTTTTTTCCATATCTTTCAGACATTTGATGTGTTACGGATGATAACAATGCAACGTGTCTGTGTTATAGGTGCTGGTCCGTCTGGGCTATGTGCAGCGAGATATTTATCAGCAAAACCCAGTGTATTTGAAACGGTTGTCTTCGATAAAGCTGACAGCATCGGAGGTACTTGGGTGTACACAGACGAAACAGGGTTTGATGAGCATGGACTCCCGATACACTCCAGCATGTACAAAAACTTAAAGTAAGACTTCCCTTTTATATGAAACGTGCTCTGACGGAATGGTGTTTTTTGTGGGTTTTTTTTACTTTGTGATGTAAAACTTATTCATGCATAAATGTTTTACTACTAAGGCTTAACGTCCAAAGACATTCGCTCGCCCGAGCAACATTCACTCGCGATATTCGCTATGACTTAATTTAAGGGTGAATGACACAATGCTTGGATATTTGTTGAATCGATGTTATAATCGGTTTAGCTAATGATAGCATTGATTAAGGTGCGGCTTCAAAACTCAACTGCCAGTTCTGAGCGGTTCTAGGCGGTTGACTATTATTTATTCCGGTTGAACCGCCCAGAACCGGCAGGCAACCCGGTTGAGTTTTGAAGCGATCCCTTAAAATATTCAAGCATAAACAAAAATTTCTCTTCATTTGAGAGAAATGGTCACAGCGAATGTCTCGAGAAAAGGTCTTGGGAGACCTAATATACCTTACTTTTGAAAGCCGGCTACACCGGGAAGTGTAATTATAATATATATGATTAATTGACACATTTTGTTATTATGCTCTATTATAATCCATAATACGATGTCTACACAATAATATTACCGAAAACGAGGCATCGTAACTATGGAAACCTAAGCCATTCTTATTTATGACGGTAACTTATGAACGGTCGCTAAAAATGAAGTTTTATATTTCATCAAAAATTATAATGAACACAAAATCAAAGCCAAATTGTTCAGTTATTTTATGAACATCCCGTTTGCCACGGTAAGAATTTGTCCAAAAGATTAAGTCATAGTAATATATGTTTTTCAAAAGTGGAGTAATTACTCTACAGCATACTTTTTGTCCAGTTTAATTTTACCACTCCAGTCCAAAGATATGAAGAATTTAAGAAAGCCCTTTAAATCTACTTTGGTTTTGTGAGATTAGACTTCCAGCAAAAGAAATACAAAATTGAAACGAGGAGAATATAGCGGTATTCTGCAATCAACTATATAGCAAAATCAATCCAATCAAATCTTACTTAACCTGAACCTAACATTAAGTGATATTTTAAGTTCATCTTTAACTAAAACAGGTCAAAATTTCAAATTAAATTTCGGGTCTTCCTGATAGTCTCACATTCCTTGAATCTGTTACTTCTGTTGAGACAATTGGGTAGTTTAGTTTAGGAAACAATATCTACCAAAAATTATTCTTATGAAAGATATCAACCAATAATACTGTTATTCACAGAAACCACGGAAACAAACTTGTCGGGTATTCATAGCCTCAACACAGGCCTTCCGATGGTCAGTCTTGCATACACATGCTGTCTAATACGCCGGGGAAGTATAGTGACGTCATCATTTATGTTAATCACCCAACACGTGCGTTTTGGACCCAATACGATGTGACCTCGATGTAAGACTATGGAAAAAAAAGTCCCGACTCCGATTTTATACCATAACTTTTGTTTTAAAAAAAATAACGGAAAACATGCCGGCCTCTTATGCTGAAGATTGTGATCATAAGCCAGGACTGAACCCCTGTCGTTATTTTCGTTTTCCAATCGAGAAAAATCAGTCTGATTTGTATGTTTACGTACGCCTATTCTGTTAATACTGTTAATACATAGAGGCCCTGCATGTGACGTAGAATACCGTGAATATGTTGGATTGCTCAAATGCATTCAATAGACCATTACCAAGCACTTCATATTGTCCCATCAATAAAAAATGCACCATTATCAGTAGGTTTATTACAGTATTTTTTTGAATGGACTGCGATACGCCATATTTACGGGAAAGGTAATCAGTCCAAATCCTTTGTTTGGTATCAATCGATAAAAGCATGCAAGGCCTCTATAGGATCCCTGGAACCACTCAAGACATGATCATTTGTTTGGGTCCAGATCACACGTGTTGGGCTAATTATCATACTTAATACACGCGAGACACACATTGGTGCTGTTGTTATGTCTGACCAGTCTTTATGCGAATTCAGTGTAGCGGATAAAGATATTGATTCTGGTAGGCCTATCCAAAATATAGATCTGCTTTGTAAAGGGTCTAATTTTCTTGTTAACAATATTTTCTGCTTGGTCACCTTTCAAGTAGGGCTTGTGATTGGCTCTTGTAAAGCAGTGACTAACTCATTACCATACAGTTTATCTCTCGGTCTTGGGAAAAATGTCTCACTGCTAAGCCTTGTGCGCACAGTAAGTTTCACACCATTAACAATAAATTGGGTACGCTACATTCAACAACTGCGTCCGACAGAATACCAATTAAGTTGATCGACATAACATATTAACATAGAAAACAAAGCTCGTCTCCTTGTACTTCAGGTCACAAACACCCTCGAATGTTTAAAGGAGAATAATAATTTAATGCCCCTTATATTGCAATTATTATTATAATTTTACTTTCGTTATCTATATCACATATAGAACAAATCTACCAAAAGAAGTAATGGCTTTTCCTGACATGACCTTTGACTCTTCACTTCCGTCATTCGTAACGCACAAAGATGTTCTCCACTACTTACAACAATATGCAGCTAAGTTCAAAGTCCATAAGTATATCAAGGTAATTAAAGTTTAAAAGTGTTATGTTTTGACCCATCCGATCCTCCAATATCATATTGGAGATTTCAATACCACAAGAAAGCTGAATTAACACGAATAAAATGCAAATTTAGGAAATAGATTATTTTTGTTTTCACATAAGCACTCTCTGTTCATCTATGAATACTCTGACTCTCTCTTTTTTTTTCTAGTTTCATACTTTAGTTGAGAGCGTCATGCCAATAACTAATGGCCCCAAGACCAGTTGGCAGGTAGCAGTGAAAAACCTGGATGATAACAAATCAGAAACATATCATTTCGACGCAGTCATAGTTTGCAATGGGTAAGATTATTGAACTACACTAGCGGTTTAAAGTATTTCCGCACAACCACTTTATTCAGCCATATCTCACAAGTCGTTTATAAGGAAACTTATCCGGAAACTTATGTTGCTTTTGGTCAGATTTGATAGATTATCTATCCCCACCAGTTTACAAAAATAGGGTTGTGATGAATGTGGAGTGTTTTGTGACGGTATATGACAGATTGAAAACCTCTTAAAACATTTTAAAATGTCATATACCGCCAGGGACCATTCCACTTTTACCACGGCCCTAGTTTTGTAAACTGGGTAGCGTTGAAGGATCATTTTTCGTTAGCTTCCAAGCATTCTCTTGGCGAAGTTAAGCGTGACCAGGACATTTCATCGCCTGCTTGTCACTCTATTACATATACACATTCCACCTGACTCACTCAACTTGAGCGGTGAAGTGACCTTGACCCAGTCGTTGTCAAATCAAATTTGACCTAAAAATCACGTTTTTCGACCTATTTGTGTTGTTGCCCCTACCTATACGTGAGAAGGTTGATCAGTACTGAGGTTGATCCCATTCGGAGTTCAAATTTACACTAAACTAGATTACCTATCAGATCTGACCAAAAGCAACATAAGTTTCCCGATAGTTTCCTTATAAATGTCGTGTGAGATATGGCTGAATAAAGTGTTTGTGCAGAAATACTTTAAACCGCTAGTGTACATTTAAAAGAAGGCGCGGAGGGCATTAAAAATACACTTTGACCTAAATGTTTGACAACTTTTTGATAATGCATTGAAACATATATCAATATGTCAAACATTTCAGAAATCAACTAAACTTTGTTTCTCAGTGGATTCCAAAAATTTTAAAGTGGATGCAGTGGCGTAACAAGGGGCGGGATCCCCAGGTAAACAACCTCACCTCATATTGATCCTTAGCCTTGCGTTACTGTTTGGACAGTGCAAAAAATGAAATTAACAAATGACCTAAATGAAATTAGCAAATGACCTCGAGGGTTTTAAAAGTTCATAATTTTGGTGTTTCTCAGTCAATTGTCAGAAATTGGATGTCAACTGAAAGCTGAAATACCAGCGCTTGTTCACAAAATCTTAAAATTACGTTTGCAAGTTAGCATTGACGCAGGAGCCATTTTTTTCAGGTGCGGCGATACTTTTGGGAGTCTTGCAGCAGCATTGTAAATATAAGTTACAAGTAATTTTGAATGTATTGTAAAAATATCTGCTTATATACGATTCAGATCAATTATCTGAGAATTTGAATCAAGCACTTCTCTACATACAAAAAAAAGCACTTTCTTATTTATGTATGCTATCTTCATTACAGACACCACACAGTGCCAAAGGTGGCAAAGCTGAAGGGTCAACAAACCTTTAGAGGTCAAATCATACACAGCCATTGTTATCGCAACCCTGAAGATTTCAAAGATTCCATTGTTATTTGTGTTGGAGCGGGTTCATCTGGACAAGATATCGCCCTCGATTTGCACCGGCATGCAAAGGCTGTTTACCTTAGCCATTGGAAAGATACCTTGAAAAGCAGTTTACCAGACAACTTGATTCCAGTTCCGCCAGTTGATCTTCTGGATGGTTTGACAGTAACATTTACTAATGGGAAATCTATTCAGGCAGATCACGTAATTTTATGTACCGGTTATGAGTATGAGTTTCCATTTCTAACTGAAGACTGTCAAGTAAAAGTAGAGAATCAACGAATCTTTTCCCTATACAAACATATATTTCACACCACCTACCCCAATCTTTGTTTCATAGGCATGCCATATTTTTCACTTGCATTTCCACAATTTAGTTGTCAGGTGAGGCTAGCAATAGCATTTCTTGAAGGGTCCTTCAAATTGCCATCCAAAAAAGAAATGCACACTGATATCAAAAAGGATTTGCAAAAACGTCTCGATATGGGTTGGCCGCATAGACATGCGCACAAACTGGGTAATTTGCAATGGGAATATTATGACCAACTTTCACGACTAGGTAACTTTGCTCCTCTTCCGCAGGTCTTGCAAGATATATATGAGGAAAGTTTTTATCAGAGATGTAATGATCTACAGCACTATAAAGGAATTAATTACGATATCATTGACGAGTTCCACTGGGATAAAAGAGACACGAAAGTACATGATAAGATTCGCAAGTAGTTTTTTTTTAATTCTTTATGCAGATATACTGATAATTAATATGGGTAAAATAGTTATTCGTCTGCCATATCATTCATCCCTCCTGATGGTATGTTCATTCAACGATTTCATCACGGCAACACCACTCATCGTCTATCATTATGCAGCCTTTGCACATATCATGATTCTTGAAATTTTCCCAAACATGAAAAAGTTTTGGTTTTACAGGAACAGACGGCCCGTAGAAACCTATCACTATTCACTATGATTGTTTTTCTCAAAATAATGTTGAAATTAGAGACAATAATATCTAAGTATTTTTGGTTAATACTGGTAACCATAATTTCCAGTTGGCAGCTGAGTGACACAATTGCAGTGATTCCAATTCAGTCCGATTTATATTATATTTGAGCTCTACTGGATATGCAAAACTTAAAAATACAAAGATGTGTCTCCCGGGGGGGCTACTCAGATATGGTTTGGGTAGGGACGTTCCTCTGGGAAATTTTGAAAGTCACCCATCCAAATACCAATTTTTAAGAAAAATTGACCCATCCATATACCAAATCTTTAAAAAATTTCCAAAATTTTGACCCAAATTTGATAAAAAAAATCTCCTTTTTTCTGTCCAAATTCGCTATATTTTAGCAAAATTTTCAAACATTTTGAGAAGAAATGTCAAAATTTGTGCCATTTTGCGTAAATTTCTGAAAATTTTGAAAAAAAACCCTAAACCCATCATAATACCTCATTTTGCGAAGAAAAAGGACCGATTGAAATACCAGAGAGCCTGATTTTGCTACCCGAATTTGCGGCACGTCCCCATAACCCCTTTTGCACTAAGTAGCCCCCCCGGGATGTGTCTTATGGTTGTCCAAGAGTGATATTTTCAGAAATCATAGCCACGCGGAGTATTAACATTTAGGAAGGTATACAAATACGATACTGTGAGCAAAACAGGGTTGAATAAACACAAATTTAAAAAGAATTGTATTAAAGTCTCACTTTTAAATGTGTTTGCACTACTAACATGACTAAATAGATATTTCGTCAACATTTCGTAGACTTTCAAATTTGTGAATGTCATGATGAAAGTTGTTGGCCTCTGAATGTACAATTAGGGTGTCCTGTTTAAGCTTTCTGTCTTATAAGTAGCCCGTGTGGTTGTCTGAAATGGACTCTTATTATTTTTATTCTGGTCATCATAACGACTATAGGACAAGCAAAAATTTATTGGGCAGTATAAACAAAAATCAAGAGTTTAGGGCCCCATTGATTGTTAATGCAATGCCTACCCTGGATTTTCATTTACTTTGTCCAATAAATTTTTGCTTTTCCTATAATGTCTTGATTTTTGTTTTTAATATGACTGACCAAATGCTTCTATAACATACTGATCTCTTCCGAGAACAATGACCTAAATGTCATTCATAGATGCCCTTCTCAAAAGGAAACCTGTTGTTTTTACTTTAGAGAATCCTTACTATCCTTGCTCCGGATTTGAAATAACTACTACATGAAGAGCCTACATATCAGAAGAAACCACATTCGCTGCTACAGTGGAAGTGTTACATGAAGCTTCCAAAATGTTGCAATGTTATTCGCAAAGTCCTGTATGATAGAAAACAATCTTTTGTTTGTCGAACGATATTCAAACCTTTATATACCTGGGATTCAAATTCAATTTTTGAACACGTGTCATGTGTTAAAATGTGTAACAAATGTCAAATATTTGTCATACTACAAATTTATAGGAGACAATATGCGCAACGCTGATTTTTCCTGAAACGTTGAATTTGTAGCTTTCTTATAATTATTATAAACAGTATGCAATGAGAATGTATCGTTAGTGTCAATGTACGCTATCAGAACTCTACGTCTGGTGTTCCGCAAAATTTGCAGTGTACAATATGTCAAAAATTGAACAAATTAAATTGTCCGAACATTATGAAATTATGCGGTTTCGGTGAAAAAAGCGTTAACTAGAAGTGATCCCATGACGCCATTTTAAACCAGCACATGGAAATAAAATAACTAATCACAGATGATGTATAATCTGGAATACCTATTCTCTATGTGATTGTGATATTCTAACATGTGTAAGTGGGAAAAAACTTGCAATTAATATGACTTTCCTCTGTCTCACTCTTGACAAAGGGCGGTCCTCTTAATAATCACCTAAATCTGTGAACAAAATCCGGAAAATATATCAATAATTGGTTACATGTGTAGAAATATTAAAATAGCACTTTAAGATTATAAATTAAGCGCATGTAAAACTTAGGAAAATTCGAGATTCGACGGAAGTTCATGAAGTTATGCACATTTGTGTTTTACTTTCAATGTGTGCTATTCCAAGACATTTGAAAGATAAAATTCCCTGTTATTTTATTATTATTTATAAAGATAAAAATTCAATTTTTACCAAGATTTCAGTGTTTCACCATGCCCTCCTTATCGTAATGAATTTTCCTAACTTTTCCGCGCATCCAATCATCCGTCTTTTGCAATTCCATGTTAAGCAAGGAACCACTTTAGGTGCACGAACTATTTTTTCAATTAATATATCAGTCTTATTTGATCTGAAAAATAGAAAAAGCCAAGTATTACCAACTCCCATGATCCATCGTTTTAATCGACCATATATGGAGGTATTTTAATACTTCATTCATTGTATCGTGGAAGAGATTCTCTCTTTCGTAGTTTGCAATTACTTAAAGCACATGCATTTCCTTGCGGGACATTTATTGGCACCCAGTGAGCTTCAGCAAGTGCCGTTGCGCACTTTAAGAATGTATATAGTACAACTAATACTATTCAATCTTTTTTCTCCGAGCCACTAGTATGAGCCAATATCGAAAAATCTCAAGAGCATTTAGGGAAAATACCGGGTTTAATGAATGAATATCTCGCGAGTATTACGAGATCAAATAAGCTATATCCTGCCATCATTCGCAATAAACATATAAATATAACACATGACAAGAATAGGATTAAGGCTATGTGTTTTGTGGCGCCATATAAAATGTAAGAAGAGTTTGTCTAACATATGTGCTTCTATTCCATATTTCCGACTTAAGTTGCGATCTTAAAGGTATTATCTTTATTAACTGAGATAAATATAAACTTTCAAAACAACGAAGTTGTTCATTAATAAACCCCTTTTACGATATGCCTATTTGAATGAAACAAGATCTTTCATTAATATCACACTCTTTTTCAGTTATTTGGTTAAATGTTAAAAACTCAATGTTAGAATGTAATCTCTAATTACATTCGAGTTTTATTCGATGCAATGTTTTCATTCTCTTGCAGTTATGAGCAGGCTTTGAGTAGTTTGATATTCAACATAAACATTGTAAAAAACAGTGACGAGTATGCCAATCCCAAATACTTCAATTGCGTTATACATCTAACTTCTTAAAGCGATCAAAAACTCCACAAATTGCTATTTTCTCAGAAGATTTTTCAAAAAATCAATTTACTCCCATAGCTGATTATCTGATTGCCTCTACTTCATCAAAGAATAATCCCTTTACAGTAATTTACGCTCATAAGGACGGCACCACGTAGATTAAAGAGTACTAGTACTACAATTTAATTTAATTCCTTACTATATATTTCCTTACTTTTCTACATTTCCGCCCTCTGTTGACATGGCTATGTTTATCCCTCTATATGAAGCTATTTAATGCATTAAACATGTTAAAGACCTCATTCAGGCCTGCCTGATTTCACAGGTACAAAATTAATTAAAAACGGCAAGAAAAATAATAACATCTTCATGAACAAGAAAATATCCGTCACGTTCTTTATAGAGTTGACCGACCCCAAGCAAGGACTATTCAAATTGTCCTTGCACAAAGTAACCCTTAGATTGTCCTTTCCCGATTACCTTGGAAAATCATTTTATTTTGTTTTTCTTTAATCAACTTGCAACAGACAGCAAGCAGCGTCAGTCATATCCAGGGCCCTGTCTCTCTCGCGTTTAAGCTGAAGCCTTTTTAGACCATATTTGGTAGTCATTAAGGTAACATTAAGGTAACATAGGCGGGGTCTATCTGTCATTCAGTCAATCAAATGTGCAACCATGCGCAGGACATTGCGCATGGGAATCCCCATGTGTGTGACTTGAAATCTTAAGCTTAATCAGCGCAGATCAGCCGATTTCAAATAGAAATTTCAATCTTTGTGTCGGTGAGCTTATAGTACCATCAGCCAAAGGTTGTTCAGAATTAGTGTATCTAATGCTGTATGGGTCTGGTTCTATTTATTTTTCACTTTTATTGCACTGAAATTCAAGATAATTTTCGGGAAATTTGTTGACAAAATCGTGCAACAGTCGTGCATACTAATGAGCTTGTACGTGATTGGTTGAATACATAATGTGTGCTGAAGCTTCATTTTTCCGTTGGCAAGGAATAGCAGATTCATATCCCATAATATCTAGAATCCCTGGTCACATCTCAGTGTTGACAAAGGCAACAGCGTTTGTCGAAACGTACACAAAAGTCGAGTATCTACATGGGGGTTTCCGGGCACCCCCCCCCCCAGGACTCTACCAAACCAACTTTTTTTAGCTTCGTTTGATGGTCCTAAAACACATTTGAGATGTTAACAAAATAAATTTCCCGATGCACTCGCGATATTCAAGATGGCGTCCAAAATGGCCGCCAAAATGCTATATTTTCATTATTTTAGTTTTAAAACAACTCATAAACCACTTTATGTCAAATTTTTTTACAGGGAAACTGCTTTTGGGGCTGTAAGAAACACATTTGGCTTAAAACAAGATCATATGCATGTTTCAAATTCAAAATGGCCGCCAAGATGGCCGCCAAAATACCATATTTGAACTGAAATTGACAAAAATATCGTTTGAAATCCCAATTATCATAAATAATCAACAGTAAATGACATTTAGGGCTACAACAAGATCATTTGACACATATTCATGATGTTAACATGTTTAAAATTCAAAATGGCGCCAATACCGAGATCCAAAATGGCCGCCAAAATATGTTTTAGTGCGCTAAAATGGGTGAAAATGACTTAAAAACAGCATCAAGCACCCCCACTAGTTCAAAATACTTAATGGAAAATGTTTTGGGAGTAACTACATATATATCTGCCCAAACATCAGGCTGATAACATGTTTAAAATCCAAGATGGCGCCCTTAATGGGGTCTAAAATGGCCGCACAAAAGTGGGTCAAAGCAAAATTGAAACAGCATCAAACACACCATATGTTCAAAACATTTGATAGCAAATGACTTTAAAATTTAAAACAGATGTATTTGTCCCCAAATAAGGCTGTTAACAAGCTGAAAACTCCAAATGGCAC
>JXSR01S000777.1:27819-39930 GCA_000969725.1 Ophiothrix spiculata | reverse complement strand
GAACTTCGAGTTTACATGTGACGAAAAATACGTTCACAGTTTACATTTCATCAAAATTATAGCATGAGTGTCAAGTTGGGTATATTTGCAATTTTTTTTATATATATTTGTACTTTAGAGCGTGTACTTTAAGAATCTGAATAATGTCAAATGTGTACCAAACAATTAACTCGGGCAGTACGGTGATAAAATAAAAACAAGGGAATCTACCATTGATTTTTAAACGCGATTCCAGCATATAAGAGAGCAAGAGCCCCTGGCTTATGTTTCACCAAAGGATGCCAAACCATCTAAAATACAGGACATTTTGTACACCATCGGTGTAACCCTGTATAAAGGGGTGGCACTAAAGGAACGCGTTAAGTTAAGTAAAGAGGTTTGTCACCTGTCTTTTAAATAATATAGAAAATATATATGGTGTTAGAAATACTGAATATTGGTTTGAACATTCATCAATTATTGAAGGCTGTTAAAGGTATTTAATTATTTCGATAGGCGTCGTACGATGTATATAGACAGACTCTGAATAAATCATAATTGCAAGCCCGTAGCCAGTGGGGGCGTCGCACCCCCACCCCCACCCCAAATTTGACAATGTACAAAAAAGGTCCACAAAAAGTCCCTAAATGTCCATCAAAAGAACACCCAAAGCCCGGGGGGTTCTTCAAAAAAATTTGCACGGGTATGTGCCTGCCGGAATCCGAAAAACTGACCATCTCTATACAAACCCACCCATCAGAATACCAATTTTAGTGGAAAAGCACACCATTTTACTCAAATTGTGTGGGGGTTTTTTTTGCAAATTTTCTCAAAAGCACCCAATTTATGTAAATTGGGTGCTTTCATCTTAGATGAAAAACACCCCATTGATATACCAAAACCCTGGAAAAATCACCCCAAAAGGCAGGCACATATACGTATACCTTGTCAATGTAAGTGACCCCCCGGGAACAAAAGCACCAAAATACGTAAATGTAGGTCGGTTTTTTTAAATAAAATACTGCGCAAAAGGCTTGCAAAAGTACTAAAAAACTTTTTTTTTTTGCTTATTACTTTGTCAAAACCACTAGAATTAGTTTGGCGTCGACCAAAACGAAAACTTTTTCCTCAAAAAGGTCCACTTTTTGAAAATCCGCACCCTCTTGAAAAAATCCTGGCTACGAACCTGCATAATTAATTATTCAGAGTCTTATTGATATGCATCGCACGATGTCAATCGACGCGCAGTCTTCTACACGCGCTATTCCTTGTGCATACCGCGTGTACAGACTGTGCGTCGAAGGACATCGATGCATATCCTAAAGAATAAACCATTACTCACTCTTAATGAGAGGTAATCCAATATAGCCGCTATATCATAGGATTTACACGGTGGTCAAATCAAAACGGCGGCGAGTACCAATTCTCTTTTTAATTTCCTTGGTAAATATTCAAGTGCAAGAACATCGCACGTACATTTTGTTTTTGTGACCATCCCAAAGAAAGGCATTTTTTGATCTTGAATTTACATCATGACCATCACTACTCTCGGAGACCGAACAGTTTCAATAAGGAACATAGACATGGAGTAATAATGTATTTCCTAGGGACCCACCCCCCCCTTAAAAACACTTTTATGTTTAACGTTTGGTCAATAATAAAGCATGTAAAAAGGACCAAAATACAGGAAAAAAAATGAAAATTAGATGAACTGTATTAAATGAAAAAAACGGCCGAAAAACTATTTTTATGTCCGTCAAAAAATGTCCCGCCAAAATTTTAAAAACCGTTCCCGAAGGAATTTTCGCATGAAATTTTGCTCAAATTTGCACATTGCAAGTACAATTACATTGCTAAAATAAAATCAGATAACAAAATAGGGCAAAACAAATTTGAACAGCGACCTACAAAAATCCTAATTTGCACAAAAACGGCTGGATCGATTTGAAAGACCCGCCGCGTTAAGTTTACATAGAGCGGTCACTTAAGTGTTATATTCCTTTTTTTTCGCGATCGAAATAGGCATACGTAACTCTTTAGATACATAAAACTTTTAATACAAAAATTCATTGCATAAAAATAGCCAAGAGTCCTCTATACATTCATAATGGCTTGTAATCAAAAATTTATAAATTAAAAAAAATTAATATCTTGTAAACTTCGTCATTATCATCCTATTTATTGGACCATGCTCCTTTAAAGTAAAAAACAAATTTTCTGGTCTTCCCGTAAAATTTGAAGGGAGATTCATGTAATACATGGCGAAATGATTTAATATTTAAAGTTAGTCATCGAAAAAATTGCCCGTCCGGGACTCGAAACGGGGACTTTTGCATTGAGAGCACTATGCTTAACCGCTGAGGTAAAAATTGTAAACAATCAGTTGGTGAAGACGTGCCAAAGTGTTACAAATTGAAACCGATAGCGGAGCTCATTTCATCAGGGAATCTCTCTGGATCCGCAAAAGGGGCACTAAGATCATGAACCGTGACGAGGGGGCACATTTTCGTAGTTACTTATATGATCTCCTCCTGATGTCGTCATCAAGTCTTGAAGTACGCCATATCAGTAGTCGAAGTAGGAAGATGGATCATTCCGAAGAAGTTCGTCGCCCATGACGGACGAAACTGTCAGGTCAGTGTTAAAACCTTTGGTTCTGTTTAAATGAAATAATTCACCCATTTTGCGATAACGAACCTGATAAATCTATTTAATAATGAAAAAAATGTCAAACAAATTTATTTTTCTCTTCTATTTTTCCCAGAAAGCAATATATAACACCTCCTTCGGAAAGGTTTGCTTCTTTGGCCCATACCCAGATCCACAACGCAATGGTGAAATACGTTGGCTCCTGCCGTACACAAATGAAACCCGTTGTACGTGTACTACGTTTACATTATTGAATCAAATGAACCCTTGTGGAATGGACGCACTTGTGTTGCCAGACATCCCAGATCGATTTTACATAGATGATCATTTGCTGCTTCTACAGAAGAAAAAGAATGAATTAAAAGATTTACTACAATGTAATAGTGAGGTTGGTAAGTGATAGAAAATGCTTAATTGCACACGTGAGAACATAATACGTAAGGCCCGGTGCAGACTCCACTATCGTATAGAATATTTTGCTTAGAATATTCTATGACGACGACAAAATGACGTAGGTCATCGAATAAAACTGTGTGTTTCATTCGATGACCCTACGTCATTTTGTCGTCAGCGTAGAATATTTTAAGCAAAATATTCTTTTTCGACGGTGAAGTCTACAACGGGCCTTGGTGTCTTGTTTTATCAATCATCACTCGCACTACATTGCTAGGGATGAAGATGGTAGACATTTATTTTTGAAAATACTCAATACTTATTATCCTTCAGTTTATCAACAGAAATCGTTTTCTTAATTAAATTTGATATATAGAAAGATCCGAAACCGAAGCCCAAACATCTTCAGTACCATCTACTACTATTGGACACCAAACACCTTCCGCAAGCTCAACTACCGGTAACAAAATCCCTCGAGAAAGCTCTACTGCCTTCACGGACCAAACATTTTTAGGAAGATCTACTATTTCTTTGGATCCATCATTGCCTGAAACGTCAACTTCTCCTGGTTATCTAACCCTTTCAGAAAGGTCTATTACTACCGGAGAACAAACTACTTCGGTAGGTTCTAGCATCCAGGGCAATCAAACACCTACAGAATGGAAGTCCACCGTTGATCAAACGCCCCCAGAAAGGTCTACGACTTCTCGGTACCAAACACCTTCAGAAAAACCTACTTCTGTCAAAGACCAAACCATTTCAGAAAAGTCTTCTACGACCACCAACCCAACGCCTACAGAAAGGAATCCTACTGTTGAACATGCCCCAACAGAAACGACTAATACTCCAGGAGGTCAAACAACTTCAAACAATCCTGCTACTCCCAAAGACGAAACAACTTTATACAATCATATTATTTCTAGAGACCAAACTGCCTCAGCAATTTCTACTACTGCAGGTGATCAAGCAGGTATGTGTTCCATTGATGGTTCATTTACAAATAGTTTCAGGATTTTGTCGAATTTATTTTACCCTATAGAGTCGTGCATCGTGGATATTTTAAGCTGTTGTCAAGTGCTTTTAATATTGGGGTTTTGTTTGAATATATGTGACCCGTAGTATCAAAACACTGCACTTGTCGGTACCTACGTGTTTCTCATTTCCTGCCGCCGATAACACAAGTTATGTCATACTTGAAGATGAAAGCTCGTGTGGTCTAGTGGAACAGTGCAGGATTTATGAATCAGTAGGTCGATAGTTCGAGCCCCGCTACGGCGAACGGGTTATGCCCTTGGGCAAGGTATTTAAACTCGATTGCTTCGTCGACCCGAACGATATTGGGGAGCTGTTATAGGGAACATTGCAATCTACCCTGGAGAAACTCGAGAACAATTCTAGTATAAGATTCGAATGTACACATTTGGAACATCATACCTCAGTAAAGATCCACTAGAATTGTACTCGATTTCTACCAGGGTAAGTGCCGATAGGATGTGTGCATCGGCCATGCAGCCATCCTAGTTGAAGCGAAATGAATGTGACGGTTTCCTGATGACAACGTAATAATAACTGGCGACAGCGCTTTTCATCTAGATAAATGAGCGCATTCCAGAAGAATGGTATAAAAATCTATCATTCTTACCATGCCCATGAAGGGAGACATCACCAAGTGTGAGAACTACAGGACCATCAGCGTGATTTACCAGAGTGGTTTGAAACAACTATTGGCGTGCGCCAGGGATGTCTTCTATCACCAGACCTCTTCAGCCTATTTCTTGAAAACATCTTAGCTGAAGCCTTTGAGAGCTGTAAAACTTGGGCATAAACGTAGATGGCTACAAATTAAAAGACCTTCGTTTTGCTAATGATATAGCTCTCATCGGTGACTCAGAGGATGATCTGCAAACCTTGAATGAGCCAGTTCATCATGTTAGCAAGAAATATTGGATGGAGATCAGTATACCTAAAACAAAAGCTATGGTATTCTCTCGAGATGACCAGCCCCCGGTAAAGATCCAGCTTTATGGTACGCCAGATTCAAGTATTTGGGAGTAACACTAACACCATCAAACGACTCCACCAGCGAAATCAAAGGCAGATTATTATTTGCATCAACAGCACTAAGGAAATTACAGAGAGTCTGGAGTGATAAAGACATCTCACTCTCCACAAAATTACGGCTTGTTAATACACTTGTCAACCCAGTACTTCTGTATGGCTCTGAAATCAGGACCATCAAAGAGAATGACATGAAGAAGTTGGAAGCATTTGAGATACAATGCTACAAAAAAATCCTTAATATCAGCTGGAAGGATAAGATCCGGAATGAAGAAGTTCTGTCAAGAATATCCTCCTGCCACTTTTAACCAAAAAGGATCATAGCTCGTATCACTGTCTCGCAGCTGAAATGATTTGGTCACTTGTGTAAAATGAACAACATCCGGGACAACATCTACCTACCCAAACACATTATTATGGAAACTGTCACTGGCACAAACAGACAGGGAAGACCAGGGAAGAGATGGGAAGATGACATCACTGTTGGCACAACCTTCCACAAGGCATATATGGAAGCACAAGATAGGAATAGATGGTCTGAGTTTGTTCGAGGAGCCAACGTCCTATGGGACATGGTGCATAGATAGAAAAGGTGCTATAAAATCCCATTATTATTAATATTATTTTATGGATTTATTCACATTGTGATGCCCATTTTAAACAATTGCTCATCAGTGAATAGAAAAAATTAATTTGGAATAACTTGGTGTTATTGGTTTCTTGCAATGAGAAACATGTATGTTCCGGTGAGTGGCGTGTTTTGATATGACAGGTCACACGTTGAAGTATGTTGAAGTTAGGCATACTTTTTAAAACAATAATCGAGAAAAAAAATAAGTCAATCAAATTATAGATATTTACTGGATATGTAAATGTACCAATAAACAAACTTAAAATAAAAGATACTCTCAGTTGAGTTGTGCAATTATTGAAGAAGTTGGCTATTTGCACCATGTAAGAATACTTCCCTGTTTAAAAAAAAGTAAAAAGCTTATTTATTTGTGTTTTTACATACTTTTTATTTTGCCTTTATGTATAGTCAATAAACAATGCAATAACCCTGTTGCTCTTGGAATGGGAGACGGGTCCATTCAAGACCACCAGATAGAAGCATCATCAACATACAACACCAATTTCAAGGCTGCAAATGCTAGAATTGGCAACCCAGTCAGTCAATATTGGGCACCTAATTCTGGTACCAACCTCAGTAGTCACTGGATTAAAGTTGATTTAATTAACGAACACATCGTTACATCGATACAAACGAAAGGTGGTTCGTCTTCCGGTGCAGCTAAAGAGTGGATTCAAACCCTGTACATTCAATATGTGCCGACTGGCGGTACAGTGACATATGTCATGGACGGTTCAACCCCAAAGGTATTGTATTGTATATATTTTTATATTCAATCAATTATTTAGATATTATGGTTTATAAAAGTAAAATGAACAAAAGATTACCCAATCTTTTCCACCGTGAGGACTTCTGTCCGATCCAATTGTTAAAATAAAGTTGCGACAATTCTCGAGTTCAAATATTGAGTTGTGTATATGTGTATGTACACAACTCAATTTATGTGTAAATTGTAATTCCTTTTCATTGCGTCTACCCGTCCATGTAATCCTACTGTGAAGTCTTTTCATATTTACAAAAGATTTGTACGTAGCGAACTGACAATTTTGTAAACCCATTACAAACGATTTACAATTTGTAATGCTACCGACCGTGAAATTCAGGTTTTGTAATCGGCTAAAGGAGAACAATAGAAACGCGGTCATTTTACGAGAGAAAATGTTAACAGAAGTGCAATTTAACGGCACATTTCGTTCACACAAAGAAAAAAGTCTAGTCGTTAACAAATTTGTAAATTGGTTGAAAATATCAACCAAATTATTTGAATTATATTATTTGAATGGGTGTTTATAGTTCTTTCCGAGGTGCAAAATACTCTGTGCAACAAGTCTTTGTGATTACATTAATACAGTAATAGCGAGTCGACGATTTAAATCACATCATGAGTATCGAGGTATGCAATACCGCTTGACACCTTGTATTGGTATACTATGGATTAGTGTTATTATTTTCGACAAATAATTACGACGGATTACCATAGATTATATCTTGTCAATGGTGACTAATTTTTGTAATAATACGAAGTTGCATTTATATGCAAATTTTCAATTGTTCCCCTAACAAATCAGTAGTAGAGTTTGTTAACTAAAACTCCAACTAAAAGCCTGCTTTTTTATTGTTCGGAACCAACAATTTGTTAACAAAAACGTAAACTAGAGAATTGAACTCGATAAATGTTTAACCCTTTATTAGGCCAACAAAATAAATTGTTTGGTTGTCCTCCACACCTTTTTTGAGCAAGTGCGGGCGGGCATATTTATTTTTTAGATTTTTTTTAAAGCTACACGAAATTATGGCCTCTATAAAGATGCAAATAAGTCTACTCTACTGAATTATGGTCTCTATAGAGTTGCAAATAAGTCTACTCTACTGAAAAATCTCTTTATACAAGTTTAAAAACAGTATTAAAATGTAAACAAAACGAAAACAACAACTTGAAAATTATTTTCAAAAGATCAAAATTCTCAAAGAAAAAAAACAAAACTTTTTTGGAAAAAAAAATAGGCGCGGTATATTTTTGTGCAGTAAATTTTTTTCGAAAAATAGGGGCGGGTGGTGGAGGACAACCAAACAACTTTTTTTGGCTTATAGGTGGCCATAGTTATGTGATCTTGCTTGAGCTATAGTGGATATTTTATTCTAACTACTGAACTTGGTCAAAAAAAAACCCTCCTTCTCCAGAACGTGGCATCAATTTTCGTCTCCTTGTTTCCTTGGGCAAGAAACTTTACTCTACTCTCTCCGTGGTTCGGAAATTATGTAAAGCCGTTGGTCCCCTGTACGATAGACTCCTTCATGGGGTATGCATGTCATGCAAGTACAGTGTATCATCGATTGAGTGATTGATTGAAAACTCATTAAGGGGTTATTCTAGGTCAAACAGAGATCAAGGATCAAGGAAGACACTTTGACTACCATCATCTACCTTGTAGATCGGCACCTTCGTTCGTGATCTGAGCATCGTGGTCTCAGCTCGCAGGGTGAAGGACCACAATGAAAAGCTCGCCGAATCAATGTTGCTGTAATTAGATTCATTTGAGGTAGTATGATATGAATTTCAATGTAAAATTCCTTCACAAAAGTGCTTTTCAGATGTTAGGTCCAATATATATTAGTAGACCCTTCCCTGACCTCCAAAGGGCATGTGAAACCTTGACCACTCAAGTATTCTTAATCTTGTTTCTGTAATCTCCACAGACCTTTGCAGCCAATTCCAATGCCGATACTGTAGCCGACATTGTTTTACCTGAGCAAATTGTAACCAAAACATTACGCATCCGACCAGTAACTTGTCATCAATGGTGTGCACTCCGTCTAGAGATTATCGGGTGCAAGATTAATGGATAGGTTTTTTTAATTATTATTATTATTATTTTATGTTGTAAGATGGGTGTAATGAATTCGTATTCGTAATTCAATGTGGAAGGAAAAAAGGTTTACAGTTTTTATTAATACGGTATGTTATGGAGTTCAACTTGAAAAGTGGGTGAGGTGAGGTGAGGTGAGGTGATCACGTTTTTAGAGACTTCAACTCTTCCTTGTTATTTTGTGTCATAACAGTTTTTTTACATACAAAACACAAATAAAATATCACAAGAATTAATATATACATCATTTTACTATCATGTTAAACAGTTTAAAAAGGTAATTCAAAAGATCAATCTCTTTCAGGGATTTAAGCATCTTTGAAGGTTGTATCTCGACAATTTACTCATACTTTGAACGTCATTTAGATCGGAGTTTCGAGTAAATATATTTGCCCTCGTACTTTAGCGGCAGAAAATCGAAAATTACCATTTAGGGGACAGTTGATTGCTTTTACTTCAAAAATCCCATGAAACGTTCAAAGTCAAATGTCTTTCACTGATGTACCACCTTGAAATTTCAACGCTCACGGGGCTCAACAAATAGAAAGTGTCAGCATCAATGGAAAGGACTCTCCCAAGCCCGTAGCCAGGGACGGTGCGGTGGGGGCGTCCCCAAATTTGACAATGTGCAAAAAAGGTCAACAAAAATTCACTAAATGACCACCAAAAGAACACCTTAAAAGCACTAAAACAAGCAAATGTAGGTCGTTTTTTTAATAAAATACTACACAAAATGCTTGAAAAACTACCAAAATTATTTTATGGTCGACCAAAATGAAAAAGTTTCCTCCAAAAGGTCCACTGTTTTGAAAATCCGCACCCCCCTCGAAAAACTCCTGGCTACGGGCCTGGACTCTCCGAATATGGAAGGAATTTTGACTGTCGATTTCAAACATAACAGGAAGGAGATAGACCAGTTTCATATGTCCCATAATGCACCGCAAGTACCGCAAATACGGGCATTTCTGCGCAAACGACCATATCACTACGTTGTGCACATGACGTCATTTGCGCAGAAGGTAAATTTACGCAAAAGTAACCCTTCACAAGATAGCACAGTCTGATTTTTATTGCTCGCGCGCAGTATTTACTTTTGAGATGTCAATGGGAAATTTCGGATTTGAAAGAAAGCCTGAAAATATTTAATACCGACCGACTTCAGTTGAGTTATATTAATCTCAGTAGCAAAAGGAATATTCAAAGTATGACAACCTGTAATAATGAAAATATAACATTTGAGTTATGTCTTGTGTAGTATTGAGCACAAACTGGTTTCATTTTTAGGTAGAGGCTGACATTGCACATGCGTAATCTTGAATATGTGATCCCTTACCTACCCCACTGAGCTATACACCTGGAGGGGGGAAACTCTGCATACATTACAATGCATGTACGTGTACGGGCGGGACCGGACGGTTCGCAAACACTTGTAGGGCTTATAGTATAAAAAAGGCTAAAACACTATATCAACAGTTTTAATATAACAGCCATTGCAACATCATTTCCTCACTAGTAACACCTCTTACAATCTCATTGCGCGAGCCACATTGGTGTTTGGCACCAAATTGTTCCTTATCACACTTGGAGCTACTTGTGAGTATAGTGTAGCAGCGGACGTCACGTGACTTGCTCAGCCTATTGTGTTATTATATTCTTTTAACAGAAATCGCCGGTGGTCCAGAAAGTTTTGATTTTGATATTTTTGAACTCCTGCAATCATGATAATCCGGTTTTGTATTTATAATTCAACACTATATAGAAGTATTAGGAAAATGTAATCAAAACAATCACTTTGAAAATTGTATAAAATGGTATCGAATTGTAAATCAAATGGTTCCGCATTATATCGAACATCCATTGCGACGTTCCTCGTTCCTACGTCATCCCGCGGACACACTAAGATTTGATCAAATACGTGCTTATATTGGTGTGTTTCAAAGTTACTTTGTTGTCTAAATCAACGTATCTGTGTAAAAATGTCCATACCGAATTTCGGCAATTGAACAGACGGTGTTTATTGTATCAAACAACGCGGACGACTGCGCTGCTGACCCATACCAGCAATTCGTCTGAGCTGAGACTCGAAAGCTTGCATTGGCTCATAGTAATTCTTTCTGATCCAATGCATTTTGTACGCCATCAATTTCTCCACGCGGCATTCGCGGCCGTCGATCATAACGCTACGTGAGACTACCATGGTACGTCTGACAGCCTCCAACTCGTAGAATTCATTGGCAGCATCCGGGCACATGGCATCATTCTGGATAATACATTTGCCTTCCAGCTCATCAGGACTGAGGAGTATGCAGAGAATGAGCAGCTTGTCAAGATCATCACCAGTTATTCGGTGATGGTTGGTATAATCTTTGTACCGACCAATTGCTGGGTCGTCGAGCTTGATGACAGTGCAGATGCAGTTGAAATAGTACATGAGCTTTGCTTTGGGTGTGTCTGGCACGTTGCAGGTTGTGCCAGTACGTTTCAGATTGACTTCTGTCCCTCTCAATAATGCTGCCATATTTGAATCATAAGCTAATGCTGGAATGATATATAAATAAAAGTATGGTATTAAATCGTAATATATATAGTTAATAGATAGGTTGCGCAAACTGTCGTTCGGTCAAACCGAACGTAAATTCTTTTGTTATTCATGAGTTACCCATGCGAATATTCATGAATAACAAAAGATTATGAGGCTGTTTTCCGTTCGGTTTGACCGAACGACAGTTTGCGCAATCTAGCTAATGTAGTAAGGATAAGACGGGATTAAACTAGTAAAACTGGATTGTCGGTGCCAAATGTCCTAGCTGTCTGAATGCTGTTTTCCGACGTTTGAAGATCGGAAAGATCCTTTTTAGCCATTGGACCCCGTCATAGATCATAATCACCGACCATGAATCAGGGAACTTCAGTGAAACCTTGTTAATACAAAATCTGTTAACACAAAAACCCTGATAACACAAAACGGTTTTTTTGTCCCAAGTGTGAATTTTTATGTGAATTCAATTGGAAAACACAGAATCCTGATAACACAAACAAAAATCATTGTCCCAGGTGATTTATGTGTTAACGAGGTTCCACTATTATTATCTCTTGAAATGTCTCTTTATTATAGCTCGCCGACAACCCGGTCGAGCATGGGTAGACGAGAGATTGCAGGGAGGGTATTTTTTATGAGGGTGTGATTCGTTATTGTATCACAAAATCAGTCCAGTTAAACCATGGAAATAGTAGATTAAACTGATTATAAATTGATAACATTGATTGATAACATTTATAGGTACATGTACACGAATAAGAACAGTTTCAGTATAAATACAGCTACAATTTAACTTCAAATTGTTTAACCAGTTAAGGTTGGTTTTCCAACATGATCCTTAAGTTAGGTTATTGGTTGCCAACATCATAAACTGCACACCAAATTACATAAAATTCGGCTCATAGTCAAATATGTATGTTTAAATTTGTCCTTTATCCCATCTTTTTAGGATTAATAGTTTTTTAAGAAATCCTGTGCACAAGGGTAAAACATTG
>JXSR01S000776.1:78068-91666 GCA_000969725.1 Ophiothrix spiculata | reverse complement strand
CGACAAAGTTTTCCCAATATCGAACTACACAAGTCGACGTGGTAGCGCGGACATTGGTTCCGATGTAGCTTTAATATAGTGCATTCAGAGTGCAACCATTTTAAAGCGATTTCATCTCATGATGTCTGTCAATACGCATTCTTTACATGAGCTACGCATATTGCGCTTTAACTTTTAAAGATGGCGTATCAGTAGACGTCGAACGATGTTGCAGTGATGAAATCGCTGGACTTTGAATGCACCATTACTGCTACGACAATCAGAAGCGACAGGTTTTTGCAATAAATGTACGTCATGCAGCGACAAATAGCATTAGTCATGTTAGGTAATCTTATGCTGCTTTCATACCTGGTAGTTTTGCAGCTTTGTCGCAGCATGACGTAATTTTTTTGCTAAAACTTGCCATTTCCGGTTGTCATACCGGCAAAGCTACATGTCGGCAAAATGAATTCAACTTTCAGAGCCGCATGAAGCAGTAAATCTGCAAAGCGACAAAAGTGTGAAATGAACCAAGCGACAGAGCTACAAAGATGCAAAGCAACAATAAGTATGAAAGTAGCTCATTAAGGCTGGGGTAGACCTTCAAATGGCATACAAACCATTTTTGTACTCTCTCTCTCAAACTAATTGCATAGATATAAAAGTATACATTTTTAAAAGTTGATTTCTATCCTTAACATGATGATGATATCAGTTTTTGACCAAAAATGACAATTTTGGCCAAAAAAAAAAATAAGGCCAAAAAATATTTGCCCAAATTTTTTTGGAAAGCCTAACTAAAATTGGCATAAATTGTGAAATGTTTGACTTTTTTTATTTTTATATAATAGAAACAAATGTCTAGGAAGGGTTTTCTCAAATTTTTAACTTTTATCTTAATGTAGTTTTCAAAAACATGCCAAAAATAGGTCAAAAAATGTTTTAAAAAATCCCACCGCTGCCACCAAACTTTTTTGGCCTATTTTTGGCAATTTTTCAAAAAATAAGATGAAAATCAAAAATTTGAGAAACCCTTCCTACGCTGAAGTTGAACCTCTACATGTACAAAAATTAGATTTCTGAATAGTTACCAGTACCACAATACCCAGCTGATTAAAGGGGCATTGGAAAACAAAATTGAAATTTTATTTTTGGATGATTTACACTTCACATGTTAGAAAACAATGTTCAGTCGATTACGAGATATCAGGAAAATGTTGATCAAAACCCTCAGAAAATTCAAAAAATTTAATTTTATTTTGTTTGTTGGTCTTAGAAAGGGGATATTCTCTAAACGTATTTATTGATGCTATATATCGAGAAAGAGCCAAAGATTTGTTTTGTAAAACATTCCTTTCACATTATAGATTGCAGATAAATCAAAAGAAATTTGTAGTTTACATAAATTAGATCTCCTGAAAAGGCCAATTTTAAAATTTCAACTATAGAGGGCAGTATTTATCGTTGTTTACAACGATAATTAACAATAAAAGAATATATAGATATTTTGATTTAAAAAATGAATCTTTGCATGCTGTCATTATTACCGATAATTACTACAAACGATTAACAGCAAGCCTTTTTAAAAATTTGGACCGATTATCCTAAATTACAATTTGGACTAGCGAGCCATGTAAAACTATCAAGCTGTCTGACTAGCTGGCTGCCCCCTCAACTTTAACGGGTCATTTAGATGACAAATGTCTCCGATCGACCTGGTTCAAATTATGTTATTTGATACAAGCTATTTGGTATTTTTCTACAATGTCTTTTCTCCAATTTTTTTTTCACCAGAATTTCATTTTACAGCAGACCAATGGAAAGGATTTGGTGGAGAAACGTACCGGACAGTGTATACCAAGGGTAGGTAACCATGAGAGTCTAGTGGTTTTTTTTTAATTTCAGGATGTTGTACGTATATAAGCAGAATCAGTAGAAGAAGAACCTAAAGCTCCCAAAGGTTATAAAAGGTTACAAGAGAAAATCACCAAAATCGCCTAAGTCCAAATACGTCATGAGGGTCCTATATGGCCACGAAATCGCTGCCTAGGCAGCGCCACCGAGAACGAAAAGGGGTAGGTAGGAGGTTAGGGTTAAGTGACTGGATGACTTTACACATAACCCTAAAGCTCCCAAAGGTTACAAGAGAAAATCACCAAACACTGTAAAGTAAAAAGCACTCGTTTTGGAACTGGCACTCATTTTGGTACTCATTTTTACCACTTGTTTTGGAAAATGAGTAATAAAACAAGTGCTTTTGTGGTTTTAAAACGAGTGCCAGTTCCAAAACGAGTGCTTTTTACTTTACAGTGAAAATAGCCCAAGTCTGAATACATCATAGACACGGGTCCTATATGGGCACGAAATCGCTGCCCCCGGTTGGCTTGGTATAGGTGGACATGGGATTTGGATGCTAGGGGTCCCTGGTTCGAGCCTCGGTGGAAACCACCAATTTTTGACACCCTCATTTCTGAGGAGATAGGCTGGGGTAAGTAAGAGGTTAGGGTTAATCTTAAAATTACGAGGTCTTCTTTCATGTTTTCAAGTGAAGCTTCAGTCCAGAAGCGGAGGGCAGTACTAGTAGGCACATACCTGTCAACATTTTCAAATTCTGATGCAGGAGATTTCTGTAATCACTTTAAATTTACGGTTAATTGACATATAATATAAAGGAAAAAAGGTAAACCCAAAATTTTTAAATGTGTAAATGTAAATTTTGAAAACTGACTAGCAAAAAAAAAAAAAAGAAGATGTCACAAGCACGCAAACGAATCATAACGGTCTCATTTTCAATATCGAAACAAAATGCAGTGTGTACGCGGTCTGTAATGCATGCTAGCATTAGATATTTTTTCAAAGCGGGAGTTAGCACCACATTTTTATTCAAACGTTTTTGTCTCGCCTGAAAATTTTTCAGAAGAGACATACCATTCCTTAAAACTGTCCGCCGTCCGCATTTCTTGTCTTGAGCAAATCTCGGAAACCGTATGCCCTATGTTGATGATATTTGGTGAGTGGGTAGGGTTAGAGCTGAACTGGCGCTGCGTACAATTTGAACGCAAACTTTATGCATATGAAGTACCTAATTTATGCGTGATTTGGTATTTTAAGTATATCTCCTAAACCATAAGGGCTATGGTAATGAAACTTGGTGACATGAAGGGGTTCGGGATTAGCACACGCGCCGCGCCTTTTTGGGGGGTGCGGTGAAGGTCATTCAAGGTCAAAAGGTCATTTGAGGTCAAATTTTTAAAATTGTTCAAAAAGTTGACCTGAGGTCATCCAAGGTCATTTTGAGGTCAAAGTCATAACTCATGAACCCGTTACTTAGACCATAGTGCTTGTTTACCAAATCTGAGGGAATTAACACGCACTGAATAATTATGTAGCAATCAATTAAGAAAGCGCATACCCTACTCCTACCCTATCCTATTCCACCCCACAACTGAATGATTATGATTAAGAAGGCGGTCAATTCAGTAGGTGGTCGATACGCAGGCGAGACTACTGGTTCGCGAACCATGCTTGTTTTCAAAGCGGGAGATATTGAGATATGGCTACCCGATCTCCTGATCGGGAGGGCTACCAAAAAGCGGGAGACTTGACAGGTATGTAGTCACACGCATCCAACAATGAGAGATCAGGGGCCGATTTCACTAACATTTAGCGATGATCGCTAACCCCGTTTTGATCGCTAAACTCCAAAAATGATCGCTAAATAGCGGGTATTAGCGATCGTTTTTGGAGTTTAGCGATCATAACGGGGTTAGCGTCCATCGCTAAATGTTAGTGAAATTGGCCCCAGGAAGTTTCAATACTTTCTGAAGTTAACCATGTTGTATTTGTTTTACTATACCTCATAAATTTTTTACTGAATATGATGTAGCCCTAAACATGACAAAAAGCACCTAAAAGTTCCATTGTTTTGGGTCATAATATGAATTTCAAATTGATAATGATATCATTACGGAGAGGTGGGGTAGTAGGGGTGCTATAGTTATTCATTTTTTTTTCGCTGCGTGGTGGGCATTACGCTCACTTGGAGAAGTAGGCAAAATACTGTGACGCATGTCAGGTTGAACTGACCAGTTATATTTTCTAGTTGCCTAATAATTATTTATGAGGTATAATAACAGTCCTTAGCTCTCAGTCATGGGGCATTGAGAGTTGTGGGTTAAAATCCGTTGGTTTGCATGTGTAGTGTCATTGATCAAAATACTTACCCTAATTATAATATGACTCTCTTTCTGACTTTTCTGGAGAATACTTAATGTGTCACCTGAACTTGTGAAGGAAGAGAGATCAGTCACTTGTCTGTGTGCTGTCCAACATCAACAGCATAATCTCCTTAACAATAAGGGCTATATATGGTAACAAAAATTGATATCATTAAGGGTCATAGGTTAAACTCACCTTGCAAAACATTTGGTGCTGTCAAGGTTCAAAGGTCATTTCAAGGTCAAATTCGAAAAATGTTAATAAAGTTGACCTGAGGTTATCTACATGTAAGCTCACCCAAGGTTTTTTCTGCGTATCTGCAATAACTCTCTTACCCTTAACTGCAAATGGACTAAACATGCTCCATGAATAGCCCTTGGCTCAGGGTGTATCCTTTTGGGGTCAGGTCAAATCTTCCTGCCACTGACTGACCAATAACAAATTCTGTAAAACTGCCTTCTTAATTAGCACTGCGATCATCTTTAAGAACTAATTTTTTGGGTTAAATGTGGGCTCTGGAAGTAAAAATTTACTAAATTTTGCTTGAAATGTGGGTCTTGGGATCTAAATATTAAATAGGGAATTGAAAAATTTTACACATAGGGCTTGTGAACTAAAATGGCCATAACTTGAAAACGGAGCATTTTTTTGCAAAAACTGAAAACAGATTAAAATTTCTCAAGAAATTTATGCTCCAGGTTGCTGAATAAATTAGTGTCTAGATACAGCTTCCTGAAGGGCTGTAAAGGTGTAGACTCCCTGTGGCTTTGATAGAGTTGGCAGACAAGGTTGGAAAAGGGGTCTTGAGGGCCGTACATATGTGACCCGTCATATCGAAAGGTACCTTAAGGGTCCCAAAGTCAAAATTGATATTTTTTTCTCATTTGAAAGCTGAGATTTTAAGCTTTAAAATGACACCTTGCTTTTGGTTAATGGATGTTCGGTTGCGAAGCTACATCCAAATTGGTAAAAGGCATCGGGCTGATTCAGAAAACTATAGTTCTGAGAAAATTGAGTGTAAGTACTTAGTAAAACTTGAATGGAGAGAGGATTTTTATCTTGGTTTTTAATACATTTTTCTTATGTTTTGGATGTTGGAATCTGATTAATACGATAGAATACACATCGACCTTGGATGTGATTTTTGACTATGCTCAGCTTCAATGGCCGTATCTCGTAATTTACTATGCCGACCTTAAAGTACCTTTCGATATGACAGGACACATATATGACATACCCATATCACCTTTCTAGGTCAACACCATTGTCAAATTCTCTAGTTCACTTTATCTTTGTTGTGTTAATATTCTTTAGCTCAAATCCACCATTTTGATTTTTTATCATTACAGTGCTGTACCCTTATGGTCATATATTAGGCATATGGCAGCCACAGATGGAACCATATGGAGGGTTAGTCAGTATCAAGGTAGGGTTCACAATTCAACATTTGCAGGGTCAGATATTGGGCATGAATCTTGTAATAATTATTCTTGCAAATTTTGGTAACCAGCATAATTAACAAAGCTCTTGTCAATTGAATACGCTAGAATAAGAACATCCCAACTCCATAGCTGCCTTCTGTTTAATCATAATTATAAAATATAAATGCATACAAATTTCTGAAAATGCTTTCTCATCACTAAAATAGCATTTCCATGTCAATATCCTAATCATAGTGTCATATTTGACCTTTTAGTTTACTTTTTTTAGACATTGTTAGATAATTGTTACAGTACATAATTGCTATATTAAACAGTCATAATAAGAACATCTCAACTCCATGAGCTCCTCTTTGCAACTATATGCTAGGAAAATTATCTAACAATGTCTAACAAAGTCAACTATAAGGTCAAATGTGAGGCTATGATTGGGATATGACATGAAAATGCTTTCTAGTGATTTGAAAGCATTTTCCGAGATTTATATGCATTTATATTTAACATTACTTGACAGAAGGCAGCCCATGGAGTTGGGATGTTCTTATTCTAGCGTATTCAATTGATAGAGCGCCTTTTGGTATTTACATCTAAAATTTCCAGATAGCTCCCTTAATTGCTCCCCTAAAGAAGTTCAGGAGAGCTTTAGTTAAACCCCTGCAAATTTCAAATGGAAGTCCCTGCATGATGACAAAGTAGCTCTGTGATTAGACGATACATCTTACCAATTTTATTGAATTAAAAATATGCGGGGCAAAAAACATTAAAAATGGTTAAAAATAGAGGGATATAGCACCCTATATAATCATTTGCCCATTGACTTCTATGTAAAATGTCATTTGTCATTTTATAAAAAGTAATGTATCTTAAAAATGCATATTTTTCAAGTTCTACAATTTTGGTATTTAAAAGATACATGTAGTAGATTTCAGAAATGCTATTCAACTTCCCTGAGGTATTTGGATTATTGGGTAGTTATACTTCATTAGAGATCATCACAATCCTTCAAAAGGGATATAAAGCCATAGATCACATGTATAGATTAGTCATACCTGTACATTTAATAGCAATTCATTATCGAAACAAGTACAGCAAGTCTGTAGTAAGGCTTGGCGTCCAAAGACATTTGCTTGCCCGAGTGACATTCGCTCACACTACCAAGAAAACTTTGCTCAAATGGGAAGCGACATTCGCTTATCAAATATTACGACATTTGCTACACTTCAGATTGAATTGGAGCTAAAATTGCTCTTAATATTCTTGTGTTTGTTTATTCAATAATCATAGTACTATAATGTCATGCGTGAGTGACATTCGCTTTCATCGATTGAAACGCTTTAGTGGATAAGTCAGAGCAAATATCATGAGCGAATGTCACTCGCCCGAGCGAATGTCTTTGGACGCCAAGCCTAAAGCCATAGATCACATGTACAGATTAGTCATACCTGTACATCCAATCGGAAGTCATTATCGAAACGAGTAGGGCAAGTCTGTAGTAACCATTGATTGAAACAAATTGTTGTTGTTTATTTTAGGTTGAAGATGGTGCATTACTAGCAACTCAATACTTACCACCGGTAGACCCCAAAGTTTGTGAACCTCTACGGAGCAAGAAATTCTTCCATATATACCTCAATGCAGAGAAACGGACAGTTGTGGAGTGCCTTAAGGGTCCTAAAGGACCACACAAATTAAAAATACATGTGGTAAGTTTGTATTAATTTAGATAGGTTTTTATAAGAGGAGAGTCTTCATAACGCAACTGCCAGTTGGTTAGGATTGGCGTCCAAAGACATTCCTTCGCCCGAGTGACATTTGCTCTTGATATTCCCTCTGACTTATTCGCTAAAACAGAGAGCGAATGTCGTTCCAATTGTACGAATATCGTTTAAATTGATGAAAGCGAATGTCACTCATGCATATTGAAGTGCTCTGATGATTCCATCAACAAACCCAAGAATATTCGGAACAAATTTCACTTCCACTCAAGCTGAAGTGTAGCGAAAGTCGTGATATTTGTTAAGTGAATGTCCCTTCCCATTTAAGCCATGTTTTCTCAGTAGTGTTAGCGAATGTCACTGGGGCTAGTGAATGTATTTGGATGCCAAACCTTACCTGGTTACATGTCTGTCTGATTTTAACAGTGCATATGATAAGTTTATTAAAAACTTTCACAGGTATGCTTGATGAATATACTCCTTTCAAAAGGAAAAGAAAATCTAGGAATAAATCTAACTTACCTTGGATCACAAAAGACTTAATTAAAATGATTAATAAGAAAAATAAATTATACAAAAAGTATATGAACAAAAGAACCAATATTAACAAAACTAAATATAAAACAGCAAAAAATAAGGTAAATAAGCTTCTAAGAGCAGCCAAAAAGAATTATTTCTCAAATCAAATTGAAAATGAAAAAAGTAACATACAGAACACATGGAAAGTTTTAAATAAAGCCCTAAATAAAAATCAACATAAGCCTTGTAATAAAGAATTTAAATTAAATGGATGTGTTATTAATAATCCCACTCAAGTTTCTAACAATTTCAATGATTTCTTCATTAATATAGGTCCTAATCAAGTCTCTAAAATACCAGATAATAATATCCACTTTTCAGAATACATGAGTAATCCAAATGAAAGTACCATGTTCTTTTCTCCAATAAATGAGGAAGAGGTGATTAAAATAATGAAAGCTCTCGATGCTAAAAAGAGTGCAGGGCATGGTAAAATTCAAATTTATATTATAAAGAAACTTGCTAATGAACTTAGTATCCCTCTCACATATATCTTTAACTTATCTCTAAGTAGTGGCATAGTTCCTGACCAGCTTAAAATTGCTAGAGTTGTGCCTATCCATAAAAAGGAACGTAAAGATGCTTTTAATAATTATAGACCAATCTCAGTGCTTCCAGGGTTTTCAAAGATTCTTGAAAGACTGGTTTTTAACAGATGCATTTCATTTTTAAATAAACACAAGATATTATATGATGACCAATTTGGTTTTAGACCAAAACACTCAACAAATATGGCAATAATTAAACTTATTGATAAAATTGTGCAAGCAACAAATAATGACGAAGTAACAGCTGGCTTATTTTTGGACCTCTCCAAGGCATTTGACACAATTAAGCATGATATTCTTTTAGATAAGATGGCTCATTATGGAATTAGAGGTCTTGCCTTGGAGTGGTTTAAAAATTACTTATCTAATAGAAAGCAATTTGTTGATTATAACAGTCATGTTTCTGAATTAAAACTAATTAGCTCTGGAATGCCTCAAGGGTCAATCTTAGGACCTCTAGGTTTTATAATTTATGTAAATGACATTCCCAATTCTGTTCCTGACTTATCTTTGATACTTTACGCAGATGACACAAGTGCCTTCACATCACACAAAGATATTAGAACACTTAATAATATTATGAATGATGGGCTAAATAATTTAAATAGGTGGTTCCAGTCAAATAAACTTTCCCTTAATACTAAAAAATCAAATGTAATGTTATTTGGAACTCATATAAAAACAAATCAATATAAAAACAAATTAAACTTGTCACTTGATAGTGTAGAAATAAAGAGTGTCAGTGCATGTAAATTTTTAGGTGTAACTATAGATCAAAATCTTACTTGGGAAAATCATATTAATCAACTAGCTAAGAAATGCTCTAGTAGCATTGGAATTTTATTTAAGGTGAAAAACTTTCTCCCAGAAACAGCACTACTTAGTCTTTACAATACCTTAGTGCTTTCACATATAAACTATGGAATCACTGCATGGAGCAGTGCAGGTGTAACTACCAAAACAAGGCTTCATATTTTGCAAAAACGGGCACTGCGGGCAATAAATCATAGTGAATTCAGAAGCCATTCTAATCCACTTTTTATTAAATATAATCAACTGAAAATTGATGAGCTTTGAAATTGAATATTGGGACATTCATGTATAAATATTGTAATAATCTATTACCTTCAACTTTTAATCTAATGTTTACCACTAATGCAGATACTCATAACCACAATACCAGATATGCTAATAACTTTAAATATCCCAATAATAAACTTGAATTTGGGGAAAAGTCAATCTCATATCGTGGAGTGGAAGTATGGAACAATATTTCTGATAAGATTAAAAATTCTGATAATGTTAAAGGTTTCAAAGGTACATACAAGAAAGATCTTATATCCAAATACTAACTAGTGGATATAAATAATGAGTAATGTTATGTAAATAAATATACTTTCCTCTAGTTTAAGGAGTCTGGAACTAGACAGGCCTTCGGCCTATTTTCCAGTCCTCCTCCACATTGTTGTTTCACATATTTTTCTATTTATGTAAATACTGTAAAATTGCAATTGTGGAAAGAATAAATTTATGTTTATGTTTAAGCAAAACAGACTTGGAGAAAGCACTGGTTCAGCCTCCGGGTTGTCTTCAAAATGTTTGCCATACATGTGAACTTCAAAAAAATTGACCATTGCTGCATTGCTACACTAATTTTGGACTCAATTGCCCACCCACCAGATTACTACTACAATTGGGAATAGAAAAGCACCCAATTTTATTAAGACCAGGTGCATTTTAAACAAATGACTTCCAAATAACTAGTCCGAATTTTAAAATAGACTTGTTAGTCTGAATTTTAGAATAGGATCGCTAGTCTGAATTTTGAACAGCTTGCAAGTCTGAATTTTAAAACAGCTCGCTAGTTTTCAAAATTTGAACTAGCAAGCTGTTTTAAAGATTTGGATTGGCAAGCCTTTCTTAAATTTCAGACTTGCGAGCCAAAATTACTATTCGGACTAGCGGGCTGTTGGACTAGCAAGCCATCGGACTAGCAAACTTTCGAACTGGCGACCTGTCTGACTAGCCAGCTGTGCCCTCCAATTACACCCGATTTAGGCAATTGAGTTCATTAATCAGTAATGACAACTTGATCGTTATACCAAGATCTAAACAAGCACCCCAAAAGGCATGACATTATATTTCACGTCAATGTGAGACCTCCCTAAGCGATCAATTTTGAAGTTAGCGATCATTGCTGAACATTAGTGAAATCGACCCCAGGTGTTGTAGTTTGTTTTTGTAAGACAAGACTTTTTAAATCTTCAGTGATTCAGCAATGTATCTGTAAGATCAATTTTGAAACACCCCTGGCATAGATTTTGCTGATAGTGAAAGTAGTGGAAAAGTTAAATTTGGAATGAGGAATCCACATAAAGTAAGACACATTTTTGGTATTTGCACAATGGAGGAGCAGAATGCCCAGTGAAATATAATTTTTGCAATTGGATGACAATAGTCAGTCACGAAAATGAATGCTCCACTTCGGATATATTTAATTTTGTACTTGGTTGATTTAAAGAAATAAAAAATTGTAGAGAACATTGCTATTACAAAGAGTATGGTATATTTGATTAAATTCAGTAATATTTTAACTTACTTAAGTTTATGTTGTGCTTTTCATTTCAGACTAATGGAGAGACAAAATCTGATTGCACATTTTCTGTGATGTGTAACAAACCAGATAAACATAAGAACTTTGAAAGCAGACAGGAGGTAGGTAGGACTTGTTGGAGGGTCACTATCAGTTGGGATGAGGTCCCAGAGGGGGGGGGGGGCTCAGATATATTGATGTACACATGCGTGAACATAGGTTTACAAAATACCCCTAGAAACAAGTTTAACTTCCGTTGATAAGGATTTATGTGCAATTTTACTCTAAATTTTACCCCCTGAAAGTTGGATTTTTTTTAAGTTTTGAAAAACACCCCTATTTATGGACATATTGTGTTTTGGTTTAGAAAATGCTTTTGAGCTCTTGTGAAGGCCACAGCAGTACCTTCTAGTGCCATCTGACAGAGAGAGATTTGGGGACTTGTATTGAAAGTAAGCCTGCAAGTGAGTCCCGTTTTGCTTTCGAGTCCCGAGTCCCAAATTTGCCTACTCAAAACCCGAAAAACAGTGCATAAGTTGAGTCGCCAAATTATCATTTCCAAAATATTCCAATAATCATTTCACTGGCAGCCATAAGTTGCTAAATGACCTTAAAAATGATCAAATATCAAAATCTACTTCCAAAAATAGTCGCAAACTTTATCAAACATATGATGTCTCTTGCAGGAAGATCGCCGATTTCTCTATGTTGTGTTACAAACATCGCAATCTGTTAACTATTTTTTGCATCTGTTGAATGTTCGTCAACAGATGGCGATGTTCCCGGTGCTATCATACTTGTCTGACATGCGCAATCGTGATTGTAACTAGTAACCTGTCAAAATAGCGACTCCACGAAGCAGCGAAAATAATATTACCACATTAAACGTCGATTTATGTAAGTTCCCCGATTTAAGTCCCACCCGTAATTTGAATAAAATCTGAGCTAAAAAAATGGTGGGACTATACCTAGTCAGTACAGTATTAAATCAGCCGTTTTTAAGCCTGAAGTTTGCCCTACAGTATAGTGTAACTTTTGGTACTTGTGCACTACTTCCGTGTTTCCGACTGGTGCCTTTTCAACTTACATTTTGAATCTTAAAATATGATTCGAGTCCCGGGTACCCGTTCGAAAATAAAATACGAGTCCCGGGAGTGAAAAAACCCTGAAATTAAGGTTGATATCAAGCTTAAGAATGGCCTTTGAAATTTAACCCAAAAAAGGATTGCGATTATTGTTTATAATTTTGTATATAATGAGGGCCTTCTTGGAAAGCAGTCCCAGTCACTGTAGCTGTAATACCCTCAATGAAGAAAGAATAAATTCAAAATTCAAATATCCCCTTATTCTTAGGTTAAATTCAAAATTCAAATATCCCCTTATTCTTAGGTTAAATTCAAAATTCAAATATCCCCTTATTCTTAGGTTAATCAAATTTAGCAACAATTATTTCATTTTCATTTATGAAAACTAAAAAAGTACCCGAATCTTGTGTATTTTATGAAAAGCCCTCAAAAATATACCCTTTTTCTTGATTTGTCGCTGTTTTTGACATCCTACTTGTAATCTCTTCGGTATGAGCCTCTCCATATAAACACCCTTTTTCTATATGCAAGCAAGATATATATATATATATGATATATATATATGATATATATGCTATAGCAGTTGGGGATAAGCGGCGTCAATCGGGCGACTAGCTGTATCAGGCGACATCGCTCAATGAGGAGATAGTACATTGCTGTTTACGGCGATCTGGCAGTTTTCACTTGAGATCACAAAGGCATTTTATTCTTCCCAATTGTTTTTTAAATCATCTTACTTATGATAAAAATATCTATCATTTCACCGGGTCCAACAAAATTGCATTTGGTCAAACTTTTGCAAAATTAAAACAAATTTGGAAAAACATCTTCACAAAATTGCATTTTCTCCCTATTGACTATCGCCAGAAAATCAACCATTTTTGTCGCTTTTGGAGATTTCCCATAGCAGTTGAAACAAAATAGGTCAGAGAATGAGTGATGAAGAAGGCCCTCATTATATACAAAATTATAAACAATAATCGCAATCCTTTTTTGGGTTAAATTTCAAAGGCCATTCTTAAGCTTGATATCAACCTTAATTTCGGGTTTTTTTCACTCCCGGGACTCGTATTTTATTTTCGAACGGGTACCCGGGACTCGAATCATATTTTAAGATTCAAAATGTAAGTTGAAAAGGCACCAGTCGGAAATTGTGGGAAATAATAGCCTCATCTTTATGCAAATGGATTTTAATTCCTAAGAAATCCTGAAATTAGATCTTCAAAATATGGAATTGCGGTGCGTATTAATCCAAATGTGAAGATGCTAGGTTTTTACGCATGTGCAAAGCAGATTTAATTGATCCAGGCATGCGCAGTCAGAAAAAAATGGCGTTCCAGCCAATTCACTACAACACGAAGTAATCCAACAACTTTTCACCCTGTTTTTGTCTCGCCTGAAAATTTTCAGAAGAGACATAGCAATGCAATTTTCTGTCCGCC
>JXSR01S000776.1:0-16039 GCA_000969725.1 Ophiothrix spiculata | reverse complement strand
ATAACCTAGCCCTATATTTAGCTATGATATAGAAATAGGCTAGACTTGTCATGGGCACTTGGGGTGGGGATGCTCAAAGTACAGTGGTACACATGCTTGTCAGAATAAACGTTGAAAAAGAGTCAGCCCGTTGGTGTCAACGACGTCTTAAAAAAAGGAGTGCTCTTTCAGGTTAACCTTTGATGTTTAAGGGTTATCATTTTAAGATATCTTTGACATGTAAGGTCACCTTTTCATCAGCAATACTTAAAGTAAAAAAAAATACATCTGAAAAGCTTCCAAATTATCATTAATGTTTTTATGACTTTTAATATTGTTTTACGCCATTGAGGGACCATTTCTGTGTGTTAACTCCATTGAGGAGTTAAATATCCATAACACCATTTAGGGTCATTTTAGTGGATTAGCCATTTAGGGGTACAATTTTTAACATGTTTAGGGCTGGAATTTGCTGCACATGAATACAACATATAAGGGTCCAATTTTGAGGTGCCCTGGCGAACATGTGTACCACTTCTTTAATCCCCCCGGGGGTTATTTGGTAACTTAAGTTCATTTTATATGGATATCTTCCCGGGATTCCATGTGCATCATCTTGTACAGATATGCCTTGGTTCATCTTGGTCATTTTTAGAATCTGTTCAATTGCAAATGATAAAATTAAAACATGATTGAAATTGAGTAGAGTCAAAGATTCTTTCAGGGGGAGATCGTTTAGAAAAGGCATAACCCCATTTTCACTCATATTTACGATATAATGTTTCATTTTCATTACAAATGTCCTTCAGATAAATGATCAAAATAAAATAACACAAACTCTTGATAACCCAAACCAAACTCTTTGGCCCCAGTGATTTTATGTTATCAAGGTTCCACTGTATTTAGAGCTGCTTATAAACTTTAGGTATTTGATCTCTCATAAATTGTGACGGCTTTCATGACTTAATAAATTTTTCAACTTATTTGATGCATTACTCACACCTCTTGTACCCAGATTTATATGACTATCAGCAGTAGACAGCCATATATCATTTGTTAATTTTCCAACTGTCAAGTTGGATATTTACAGTAAAAGGTTAATACTTCATAGATACATGTACTTGACTTTTCTGTTAAAATCACATCCAAGATGCACCTTACAGAAATAAATGGAAATGAAAATCGTCATACAGAAAAGACACAATTCCATTTCCACCCGCACAGATACAATACTTCATTTACAACACAAATGCCCTTCAGATAAGTGACTAATAACCAGCACAAAAATGTGTTTGCCGTCAAGTAATTCATTTACTGTAGTGGCTTGACTGTGGCAATTTCATCTCTTAATGTAATATACAAGTATAAGGTGTTAAATAGAGGAATTGGTATCCGCAGGCTAGTTTATTGTCATGTGAAACACTGGTTCAGTTTGTAAAGCTTCCCCGCATGATATTGTAGCAAGGTAAAATTTATGTAGGAAGGAGCTTAAGATGAATAAGATATATAATAAAACAATATAGGGTGAGTGTTTCAATTTCAAAGCTCATGCTAACAATTATTTTGTATTTTCAATAATATAATTTCAAGTACTATACCTTTTAAAAGATGTTACTGTTTCCAAGATATTTTTGTACCAAAATCTCAGAATGTTTGAAAAAATGCTTGGACCCAATCAGACTGGGCTCCTTATAATATACCTCACAAAGTAAAAACTTTTCCTGTCACTGCGCACATGGAGATATGTAAAAATAGATGCAAATGTCTGGCAGTTTATTCTTACATGCAATAATGTTTTAAACCATTAAAGCAATACTATAAGATTTTGATCAAAAATGGTTTATAGGAAAAACAGCATAAAATGAAGGAATGTGACTATCTAAAGGCATTTTCACGTGTATTTTGTGAAAAAAATTGTTTTGCCACCAAAAAATGTAAAAAAAGCTTATGCACACTTTCCTATACTAACACATGTGGAATTAAATCCGGGATCCCGAATTTAATTCAACAAATGACCATAGCAGAAAAAGTAAGCATCTTTGAGCCAAATCATTTTAGAGGGTATTCATATCTACCCAAAACAAACCCAATAAGCCTAAAAAATCAAAAGTTATGGGTGACAGGGGGCGCTTCATTTTTAACACTTTATAGTATTGCTTTAAGGAACACAATCTGGGTTAGTGGTTTAATGTTAGATTAACTTTTAATGCTGTAATTAATCTTGAGGCATGTGTACAGATAGAATCAATTTATGTGTACTCTATCTGTATAAATCTTGAAGTATGCAGTGAACAGGCGATTAACACAGTTAAACCAATATGACCATACAGGTAAATAAATTAGTCTGTATTTTCCGAATCATACAAAGTACCTAATCTTACTGAATATTCAAATGAGCCTTTGTTCAAGGATTGTCCATGTGGTAGCAACAAAATAAGTCAAAAATAATACAAAAAATGTGAAAGATTCAAGAACAAAATATATTAATACGCAGTGATTTACTCAATCCCAATCAATTATTGCTGGTCTCTTACATAGCACATAAACACCAGTTCCCATTGTTGTAGAATACAAGGGATATGCTATGGAACTTGTAAAAGAGTCTGATTGCTTGTTGCATACTTCAAGATTTATAGAGTGTAGTAAGAGAATATTTTCCTTTGACCCATGCACTTAAGATGATTAGTTTTAGTTAGTTTTTGCAGGCTTCCTCGTTTAGAAATTAGGCTTCCTCATTTTAATAATTTAGGCTTCATATCCATCTGCATAGAAATAATGAAAATTGCAGAAGTTTGACATTTTATATATGCTCTTTCAAATGTGAAATGGAATTTGACCGGGACGTAAATCTATGAAATTTGAGCCCTTTCCCTGTGGTATGGGGCCGGGACTTCGTCTGTGACTCAGATTTGAGGATGCCCCGCCCTACCGGGAAGTCGGCGGAGTGTTAGGCGGGGACTCGTCAAATTGTGATGAACGAGCTTGGGCGCATTCCCTGCTAGCGCCCGGGTACCCGGGGGCCGGAGTTACAAGTGATAGGTGCATACAGTGATGTAAAACGGTAATTTACCGGTTAATTTACATGGTAAATTACCGGTAAATTACCGGCCTAAAAAGTGGTAAATTAAGTAAAATAGGTAAAATAAGTAAAATATAACATTTTTTGGATTTTTTTGAATTTTTTTCATTTTTTTCCAATTATTATATTTTACTTATTTTACTTAATTTACCTTAATTTACCGGTAATTTACCATAATTTACCGGTAATTTACCGCAGTTTTTAATTTACCGGTAAATTAACAACATTGGGTGCATAATGATGTTGGTTTTGATGATGAGGATGATGATACCCGACAATGATCTTGAAAACCATTGCTCTTTTAGTCAATGTTTTCCTTACCAGAGCAGATTGATTCTTAAGAAGGAACTCTTTTAATATGCTACTCCTGTCCAAAGCATGCCTACCTACCTTAACTTTAGTTAAGGACATATTTGTTGATGCTACTAACCTGATTCATCACTTGGATTTTCCCCTTGGAGAACAACCTGCCACAGTTGGACACCGTTATGTACCATTGTATGTTCAATCTTTGTGCCAGAGGACCAGTCTTCTTTCTTCATGTCTTATGTTGACTCAGCTCTTCTCGTCCGAGTCTCTCTCAAGATGTCATTTAGCAGTCCACCAGTTGATAGCATGATATTGTCTAGGATCAACGATCTTCTGAAAGCTGGTTTTTCCATTACAATAGAATTTGATGTCAGTAATGTTTACGCTGCCTAAGTGTTTTGTGCAAGAAAGTCTGTTTCGATGCCATCGGTGCATTGTTTTCTAAGATTGACGGTCTTCTGAAAGAATAATTTAATGTTAGACAGGGATGAAGTCAATAACTTCAACATCAGCTCCCGCAATGTTTCGATACACCGTGTGTATTTGGTGTTTTCGCTCAGACACATTTGCTATTTCCAGCTCTTCTCAATGCTAAGTCTCTTTCAAGAAGACACTTTAATTAGTACTGTGATCATTGATGAAATAGGGATCACCTTTTTCTTTGAAGCTGAATTTGCCATCTCAGACTAAAGTAGCGGACAAGTCAAGAATGTTTACACCTGTGTTCAGGTCCTCCATGCACATATTAATTTATTTCTGCTCAGTTATTTTTGTCTTGGTCTCATTTCCTATCTATTATCCACTCTAACCGCAGATCAAGTGAGTTATGCGAGGGGAAGTCATAGTAAACACAACAGCAAGCCCTTGCCATGCTATCCGATGCTTCCCCTGGTGTCATCCATACATTGGCATTTAAACAAGCTCATCATGTTTAATATCTGTGGGTAAATTTAGATATGATGGATTTAGCACAGCACAGGAGAACTGAAGATGAGATGCCTGTGATATCATGTGAACTCGACTGACCCAAGTGATGCTAACATTCCATCAATGCAAATGACCTTCAGGAGCATTTCCATAGTCTAGTTTCTCTCAGCTACGTTACTGAATTGGCTGTGGTAGTACTTACCGACTACTACAAATGTACTAGGTCTTTTTTTCCTTATGTAATAGGTTAGACGATCGACATACAGTTTAACAGGCTTAGCTATCAAGCATGATATACATTTACAAACCGATCATGATGCAGTTGTAAATATATTTGGTTACTATTCTTGACAGGGATTTTGTGACGAGTATGTGATGATTTGTATGTCATTTGTTATTATGATGATGATGATACTTATGTAGGTTTAAAACGGCAGGAGATTTGAACTTTGTGCTGGATCCGGATAAATTGAGATGGTAATACACCAAACAAAATGGCGTTTGTTCAAGCATTTGGAGGCCAGCAAATTCCAGTTCTGGCAAAAGTTTGTATTGGTAAGTCTCCCCCTCCCTCCCTCCCTCACCCTCAAGCATGTCTGGGTGTCTCCCTCCTCCTCCAGCATGTCTGGATGGCTAATGAACCTGAGAATGTATTGAAAGTTAATTTGATGTGGGGTAGATTATTAACAAAATTGCTTTTGGCAACATTCTAAATATAAGCTTCCCTCCAGTTCATGCAGATAAAACCGATCCTTTCCATAACAGATATTGCATGGCATAGTAACATAGTCGCTATTTCATGCCAAAAGGGCATAGAGATACTAGTATCTGAAATGTTGACATGGGAAATACTGAGCCCAGACTTAGACAGGATTTGATATATGATGGCTTGATAGATAGATGTGCTGAGATTTGACAATGTAGTGTGTCAGAGAGGGAAATATAGCCATGTTGTAATGTGCAGTGAAACAATGACGATAACTGGGGTATGACGGATCTGGGGCTTTTTTACACGGCTGTCAAGAATTGGAGACGTATCGGAGTGTTGCGACCAAGAAAAATACGGCTTTGGGGTAACATTTTAATTAGTTTTAATGTTATAAGAACATATTTGACTCGGTTAAACATGCATGCATGTGTTATACACATGTATACATGTTCAACCAACATTGTGTATGTAATTTGTTTGTCTGCCTGGTTTAATTTGTTGTCTTTCTGAATTAATTTTAATAATCAATTCACTTAGGTTGTGACAGATTTCAATTGAGCTTTTAAAGCGAAATAGTATTCCAGTATAAAAGTGGTGTTTCATGATAAAATCATCTACAGATTAGGTTATAGATTGTGATAACTGTATTGGTGGTATCAATCAACATGATCAATCCATTGATGGTTGATTCTAATGCATTGTGGGAATTAGAGACTCCCACAATGCATCAAAATCCAATAATCAATGAATTGATCATCATTCACTAACTATATAATCTGGAATATTACTGAAGTTCTCAAATACAAATCCAAATTATGGAACTCATGGATATATTTTGACATCCTATTAGGAGTCTTGTTGATTCCACACTGATGTTGTTGTGAGGTGTTTCTAGATCCTAGAAATCCTTAGTTCGGCCAGATGAGGTCATATCCGAACATAAAGGATGCTGCTTGATGATCTGTTCGTAGATTGGACAAAGACCTATTATTGTTTCAAATATGTCGCGACTATGTGATCTCCCCAGCAATCAGGCCTGTTTCTAAAGAAAGAGTGAAGTACAATAATTCTGCTCCGTAAGTGACAACAAAATGGCAGCATGTGTTCCCCCCAGGAATTTTATTTGAGGAAATGGAATATGCCGCCATCTTGGACATTGCTCATGGAGCAGAGTTATTATACCTCCGGATATTCAGAGTTTGTCCCGATATCCAGTCAGATTGGGTAAATCTTCAGGTCACACATGTACAGCGTGTGCATTTTGTTTCAAGCGCAAACCTTGTCTGTGTTTCAAGTAGCATGTATTGTGACTTGCTCTGATCAAGTAGGCCAATTTTCCCAATAATCCGTTGCGAAGACCCTCGGAAGTGTGGCATGTGGAGCCATAAAATGCCGGAGGTAAAATAACTCTTCCTCCATGAGGGACACCAAGATGGCTGCCTTCCCATAGGATTTACACGGCGGTGAAATCAAAATGGCGGAGAGTACAGGTTCTCCTATAAAAGTGGTTTCCCCTCCTTTAAATTTCTTGCCAAATACAAACTGTCCCCTAATTAGGCGTAAAAAAAAAATTTGATGTGTTGCCCTCGCCCGCCCGGTCGTAAATTTCGAAATTCTACGACCGGCATTTTTATTTTTATTTTTTATTTTGTACACATTTGTTGTAATTTTTTGATATTTACGTGTTTTTCGCCTTGAAAATGCAGTAAATACTTCGGCGACTCGACGGACATGCTTTTGTTTTGGAAGACTCTATTCGCAGTATTCGAATAAATTCGCAGTATCGGACTGTGAATAAGAAGATGCCGATGCCACCTACCTAAATAAAAATTTGCAGTATCTGCAGTACTGCGAATAGTAGACGAGCTGCCTCTTATTCGTAGTACGATACTGCAAATAGGTTAGTTTTTACCTAGTCTCTTGTAATACTTCAAATCCTCGATCGCGAAACTACTAGTATGCGTGCAGATACGTAAAAGTCTAGCACTCTCTGTGCAGAGGTCAGCGATCAGAAGTCATCACATTCTTTTTTGTATGTATATTAAGAAAAAAATAATTCAAAATTCTTGAATTGGAAAGAAATAAATGGAACCGGAAGGTGTACTACCTTTTTAGTTACGAGTTTTAATAAATATTAGCAAACAACAATTTTTATTTTATGTTTTGAATCATTTATTTGTCAAATTTTCATGAATATATTTCGCACAAAAAACACTTCTCACCTCACATATTTTGCATTGTACCATTTATCTCAAGATCTGGAGGTCATACTTACATATTAAATACTAAAAAAAAAAATTAAAAAAAAAAAAAAAAACCCCGACCGTCCGATCCTCCCGTTTTTTGGCCTGTGAGGGCAACACAACAATTTTTTTTTTGGCCTTATGGTACATTCAATTATTTTTTTATTGGCAAAGGTGGAACAGAATTTGATGACAAAATTACATGTATAAAGTTTTTTTCTGTGGTGTGGTTGAAACAGGAAGTTGGAAAATTATGGAACCATAAAATACTTATTTTAGGCAAAAATGTGAACTACTAGTATTAAGAAATCAGAGGATTGGTTGATGAGGGTTCCAAATGCTCAGTTCGATGACCTTAACTAAATGACCTTTTTTGTATGCAGTCACCATGGTAACAGCATGTCCTCGTGGTCTATTCATGGACTCAACATTCTTTTGTATTGAATAAAAGTAGTACAAATATTATTTTTGCCTGTAGCTCCGAGGGAATAGTGGCATTTGATTCAAGTTATTTTCCAGTTTAATGTGTTGAATCCCCGGGTTGAATCATGGTTAATATGGTGTGGTTTTCCAAATGATAGCCATGAGTGCTATGGCATGTGTGTTGGTCAGAGGTTTTTGTGGAATAAATTTAGTGACTCTTTTTAGGTCTCTTATAGGATATCAAACCAAGACAAAATGCCTTAAATGGTCAATAAAAGTGCTTCTAAACCCTAGAAACACTTCTTAATAAGTGATAAAATCGTGTACAATTAGGCCTACATTTTACTTATGATATCTTGTAGTAATTATTTTGCCACATTTGCGTGTTCATGGTCTCAGATAGGGTATTCATTTGAACAGGTATGGTCCCAGATCATGAGATAGGGAATCCATTCAAACAGGTATGGTACATGTAGATTTATGGTCTCAGATAGGGTACCATTTCTCCCATTTTTGCCAATTGTTAGTCTCATATAGGATCACCTTCGGAACCTCTTGAACTCGGGTGGTACCCCCACGCAAATATCAGTCCCCCTAGATTTTCAGCCTAGTGCTACCCTTGTTTAGGAGTAAAATAGTCAAGATATCACCTATCATGTGTTGAGAAAACTAGCCAGGAAGATACAAACATCAAAATAAATGATTTGTTATTTCAGAAAATATTGTCACACAAGCTATCATCAATTTGACAGATTTTGATCCAACTGAGATTCCAGTTCATATCTGACATGTAATCTATAGAAAACTTCCAGTGACTAACCCAACACAATAATCCCACATGCATTCCATCTTGCAAGGAAGGGAAGGGGGGGGGGACTTATATATAAAAATATAAAAATATTTGCATGGTATGTGACGGCCTTTGAAAAATTGACCATTAGGCTTATTATGGTCTGATGAGTATAATACTCACCAGTTTACTGATTTTGACAGAAAAAAACAATTTGGAGATGAGAAAAGCATCCCATTTTGGGCAATTAGGTGTCAATATTCCAAAATCTGAAAAACCACCCCAAAAGGCAGGTAGCCATGTCAATTTGACCGATAGACCTTTGCCTATTTTGAGTGTGTCAAATACTCATTGATCAGTAAACCAATGTTGACAGAAAAGCATTTAGTTTGGTCAAATGGGCATGTTCATCTGTGATAAATCCTATCAATATTCACAAATTTGAAAATCCACCACAAAAGTTAGGCGCACACCATGTCAGTATGAGCACCCCCGGGTCTTGCAGCTGACGCCAGGCTGTTTGCCGGTTATTTTTTACCTTAGAGGTAGGATGCCGTTCTATTTATAAATTCGTCACCAGCGAAAATATGTCTGCATATAGATGTTGGTTAAGACTTGGTATTGCTTTAATGATTTGGTGATAATGACCAGAGTCATGTGATGTAAAGGGTATGTTACGGCAGTACTTGTAAAATAAGGGAGAGGGTAGGCTAGGAGAGGGTATTGACAAATTAAACAGAAGGATAGGGTCATAAAGTACTAGCATGGAAGTTTCAGAGTTCTCCCTTGTTTTCTATTAACCCAGTGATTTGACAATTATTTTGTGGTCTTTGACATGCATGTTTTCAAAAGTAGCTCTTATATTAGCTAAGGTTTCATTTGGTACTAGACTGTGTAAAAAAAAATGAAAGTTTTGAAAATGAAAAAATGAAAGTAATAGTGTGTGCTAGATAATAAATAAAGGGGTCGTTAGATATTGTTCAAGTAGCGATCAACAAAAAAATGAGTCGCTGGGCCTTGTTTAATCAAAATATAGAGTTATGCACAAGCACATGATGTGTATACTTTATGCCAGGAGTTCCCCCGCCTGGAATACAATGCCAGTGTTCAAAATATTTTACAGTTTAGGGATTTCCCCTAAAAATTGACGAAAAAAATATTATTATCAAAATTATTACAACGTATGTCCAGTTTGGGTTCATGTGATGTTTGTTTGGTCCTGTGATGATAGTAATTTAATTTTCATACGGAATTTGATAATTTTTCTGGGCAAAATCAGGGCAAAATCACTGCACATGTTTGCTAAATCATGCAAAATGGAATAGATATGTCCTTTAATTATCTATCAATGAATATATTTTACAATTGGCATCCTGGGTCATGGGTTTCTATCATGAAAAAAAAAATTAAATGGTTGAAGGAAAAAGTCAACATTATTTCAAGAGTAACATGTAAATGTGTTTATGTTAATTGCTCTGCTTTCTTTTAGACCATGTGGCCTAGTTTGTGAAGTTTATCCAGCAGTTAATAATTGTTAATGATGAACACATTGGAGATAATGTTTCATTGATGATTATTTATTGTGTAGGCCTATCAAGTTGCTGCATTTTCCAGTATGCTAACTGATGAGGGCGCTATGATATCATGTAGCAAAAGGATTGATCTTTGTGTCATGTTCTCTGTAGATGACATGCTTGATGACACACAGTAAACATAGGTCACTCAATGTTGTTTGTGTTTATACAATACTAAAGGCATCAGTTTGCCAGCATTTCAATTCACTTGCACCAAATTTAAATCTGCTAAAATATTTTTAATGAAGCTCGGAATAGCAAGATGATGCTAATTTAATAGTGAAATTCCAATGCAGACAAAATGTGTGAATTTTCATGATGCCTCTGTGTGTTCTGGGTTTAAATCTGGGTTGTGAATTTTTTGGGACTGCTGTACCTTGTGACAATTACTGGTTAAGTTTGTAATGGGTGGGTGACATTCGGTCCATTACAAAGTTTGTGGCAGTGGCATTTAATTGAGTGACCGAGTTTTGGTTGTAATGATTCGGACACAAGGGTAGTGATTCAGACACAAGGTCGTATTTTGTGTCTGGGAGGGAGTAATGTCACAGCGACATAAGTGCATTCCGTGTATAGACCTGACGAGGGAAGTCCTCTTTGGCCTACGCATTAGTGTGCTGTCCTCTGATATGGTAGTTTTCAAGTTCCTACTGTTTTAGGTTTGGATTCAAATCCCAGCTTGGCTATGAATTTATTTGTTGCTGGTTTGCCTCATGATAATGATGGTGCATTCAGAGTCCAGCGATTTCATCACTGCAACATTTCTCAATACGCAGTTTTTACACACACTACGAGAAGTGCGCCTTAAAATTTAAAAATCGAGTGATGTTGCTGTGATGAAATTGCTGGAGTCTGAACGCACCATTGCCGCTGATGTAAGTGGTGTTGGTGACGTTCAGTCCATTGGAGTCTCTTCAGAGTATGTATCACGTTTTAATGTGCATATTACTTTGACGTTAATTGCTCTGTGTTTTGTATCCTTACAGTTGATGATGAAGGTGATGATGGTGGCATGGGTTCAACTCTGGACGCTTCCACTCCTGACGACCTCCTCACACCACTCCAGAAACTACAGAAGTATGTGGATAATGATAACACTTTTAATAGGTAAGTCTAAACTCTGGAAACCTTGAAGTATGGAGCAAGCAGCCCATTAACCCTCGTCTGACCAAGCAGCCCATTAACCCTCGTCTTACCAAACAGCAATATCAACTCAAGACATTTGTTTGAGGGTCTTCTTGAGTAAATCATCTGGCAACCTTGTTACTGGGCAAGAGTTAACAATCTGGAGTTAACAGAAATACATATTTCTTACACAAGCCAACTGCTCATTGAAGAAACGTCTATATTTAAGCAAAATGAACATTATTGGACAATTTGAACAAAAATCCATGATAGGGCTTGCATTCACAAACAATGGGCCCTTCACTCTGGATTTTTGTTTACACTGTTCAATAAATTATTGTTTGTCCTATAAGTGTAATATTTGGACAAGTTGTGATTTATTTTTATAATTGTGCAACAGTTCCGATGAATCTGCAAAGATATCCTCATGGTTTATTGAAATTTCAATGAGCTGAAAACTTTTTAAAGCTGAATCACTCTGTGACAAACAGGGGAAATGACAACAATAATAAGCTGCGATTGATACTTTTTGGTAATCATTGCCCAGATTTATGTCAATGACCACTGATGATTTCACAATGACAAGGAACGAAATTACAAAGACTGATGCAAGGATGGCTTGAGAATGTGTTGTAGGATCATGACTTGTTAATTGCGGATCGTTAACAAGTATTTGCAACAGCCTTTCGTCCTTTACTGTTGTGTTACTGTTGTCCTTTCAACCTGTCAGCAATTACGTTTTTGCTTTTTTTGTTGCTTTGTAGCCAATGTTTGATATTTTTACATTTGTCACCTTATATTGATCATCATCATAGTGTGAGCCAGCCTGTAAACTCAAGACTGTAAAAACAATAAACAAATGGGCCTATGTTATGTTGTGCCTCTAATAGTCCCAATTCTCCTCAGAAGCACTTATATACTGTGGTAAAAGATATGCAGTAAGATAACTGTTGAATAGTTGTAACAACTATAACTGGTAGAATATATCATAAGACAATTTAGCATAGAAAGTGAATTGGATAATTTGGTGCTCAACATGCAGAAACAACTAAAAAACATACTGATATCAATTTGAATTTAAATCCTTTACTGCTTGTCATTATACATACCCAACACAACTTTGCAAAAAAATAATGAGAGATTATTGTCCTAAAAATTGTCCTAGTCACTTCTCCCTTTTATAGAAACAAACAATTCAAGTCATTTCTGGAGTTTTGAATCACATCAGATCTACTAGTTACATCAATGCCAGTATGCTAATAATAAACTCCCATCGGCTTAGCTGGCTATAAATATCACTTTAAACTTCATATTTTATTTAATATTTAACCACCGTCCGTCCACACATGATGGACCGTTCTATACATGGTGTACATGCATGTTTACATTGTATATTTTGCTATCTTAGGTAGATAGTCCAGGTAGTTGTTAGCCTAGATAGTGGTCTTGTTTGATCAATGCAAAAGTTAATGTATTTGTGTAACTGAATATTCCTGAGGGTGGCTGACCATTAGGAATATGTGGCTTTCAGTATCAATTTAAGACACATTGAGGTTACATGCAGTCGATTCTTAGTAAACGAAAAAGATGTTCTAATTTTTTCACTGTATTATTCCTATTGGCACCTTAGTTGATGATGATTTTCAGAAACCAAGGCATTTATTTATATAAGGGAACATTTTTAAACATACATCTTAAATTGTAAAACACACATATTGCTAACAGGGATTGCCCTTTAAGGCACTGTAGAGTTTTGCTCTTCTAAATTGCTCTCCTTGATTGCTCAAGGTGAGCAATTTGGAGCTCCTCTTAAACATGTTAGGTTTCCTATTGCCTTGTTTTGCTCTCTTTATGCTCACCTATACAGTTTCAGGAGAGCCATTTAATGCTCACCAGCAATTTTCAAAAGACAAACCTTGCAGTAAGGTTAAAAAAAATGACTATGAACAACCAAATATTTTTGGCACATTTAAAAACTGGGAATGTTATCCATGGGATAATAAAATGTCATTCCTGAATTTAGACACTGATAATTAGGCTGAACAAATATATGTTGTTTCCCTCGGTGACTGACCCTAGTCAAAAAGCAAAAATAGGGTTGGGAAAGCACAAATTTTGCTCAGATCATTGGTCATTTTTTGAGAAAAATGGTAGAAAATAGGGCAGAGTTTTTTGCTCAGATCATTAGTCATTTTTTGAGAAAAATGGTGGAAAATAGGGCTGAGAAAGCACCCAATTTTGCTCAGATCTTTGGTCATTTTTTGAGAAAAATGGTGGAAAATAGTGGCTTAAAGGAGCCTGGTCCGATGGCCTCTTTTTTCAAACTTTTTGAGATTTTGGTACCAAAATGTTGCTCATATTTTTCTCACAACCCGTATGAAAATTTACGGTTGAGTTATGTTCGGTTTTGGAAATATATATGAAAATGTGTCTAATTATGGTAACCATAATTAATTTAACATAGTAATGTAAAGGCGGCTCTGAAACACAAATTTGCCCATAAAATCAAAATGCTTAGACCGATTCAGCTGAAATTTGAAATTTAGACTGCTTGAGTCACGTCATCTTTCATATGACATTTGAAAAATCGGACAAGTCCTTTAAGCTGCCATTCACATCAAACGGTTGCTGTTTTCAACTAGAAATTGAGCAAGACCTGCATCATTTGATTGTTATTATCATAAAGAATAATGTTAGAGATAAAAAAAAAAGTTGTGGAGAGACAAAACATCTAAGAACTTGGCCGATACATGACATTTCATTTCCCATCTCAATATTTCAAGGAAAAGAAATACCTTTGTTCTAATTAATCAATTATCCTTGCAGTGGTTCAAAGCCAAACATTAATATACAGTTGAAATTGTCATTGGAGAGCACAAATTACCTGATAGGGAGAATTACAATGAAAACAAGCCGAGGTTCAGTCAATACAATCAAATATGGTCGACCTTTGAGAATGGGATGCCTTTGGGGTGTTCGTGCAGGTCACCTCTAATATATGGGGTACATTTTCTACTAGAAAATGACTTTAAATTGTGAGCTGTATTTTCAGAGTAGAGATGGATAGAACTCTTCATATAGGCTATTTGTGAGTTTTTAGATACCGCCATGTAAAATTAAAAACATGATTCTCGCCTGGGTTTTGATATATAGGTGAAAAATGGTCTTTAAAAAAAGTTTTTATTGACAATCTATTCAAAATAACCATATTTAGGACTCTTGTTAGATGTGTTCAGCAAGCTAAACGATACTTAAGAAAACGAACCAGTGGTTGATTTCACAAAACAATTGCAATGCATAGTAGCTGCGATGCGTTCAGTGCGCCTGTATTTTACAAAGACGTAAAACCCGCGATGTATCTCAAGGTATATGAATATTGCATGAGGAATATTCCAACACGTTGCAACTTTGCAATGAGTCAAAAGGCGATTGCGATGAGTTAACAATGCGTTCGGTCTTATGATGCGTTAACGATGCGCTTTTTATTGTTCGAGAAATCGACCACTGGTCGTCTCATGTTCTTGTTTGAGAGTAGGCCTATACGCATGTACGACTGCCAAATTTGGCAATTTTTGCCATTCCTTGACATATTGATACAGATTTTTGTAATGAGAAATTTGAAAATTGTCAAAACAATTTTTTGAAAAATACAAGTGAAAATGAGTTTTGATTGTCACATTCCTTCATTTTTTGCTGTTTTTACTATTAACCATTTTTGATCAAAATCTTAAAGTATTGCTTCAACCTCTTCTGCATATTAAGTGCAGCCCCATTAGTTTGGGGATAAATGCACTGAGAACCAAAGAATCTTTGAGAACTATCCGTTCAATAATTTTTTGCTTGGCCCATTTTATTACTTTTACAGTACCAGACTGGATACTAGTGGTTCACCCAAAAAAGTTTTTGTAGATCCCTAACCCATACCTTTCATATGCCATGGTGAGACCTCGAAGGTGGCCCAAGGCATTTATACCAAGATTGCCCAATATCAGGTGAAAGGCCAACTCAGGGCAGGGATATCTTTGGAATACATCATTGTGTGAAATAGGGGTGAGCAAAGGTATTTATTGATGAAATCATGTTTAAAATATAGACATTTGGACCCAGAAATGTGTCATTTTATTACCTATATAATCGCTAAATTATATCTTTTTTCAAGTGATGAATCACTTAAGCTGATTAATCTTTTAACATGTTAGATTGTATACTATTGAACAAAATCTCACCCATCATTTAAAGTGGACTAGTCCAAGCACCATTGTAAAATTCCCATGTGTTAGGGAGCATTTTCTCACAGCAGCTTAGTTCTCAGAGCACTGATTGATCCGTCCTGTGCAAGGATGTCTGCTGCCAGCTCTCTCTACATAGCTCTGTTTTGTGCGGGATGCAAGCGAGGTGACTTTGTGAACATGTGTTTAGTTGGAAATGTGCTGATGCAGTGTTATAATACCTTGTGATGCTAGTAAGGAGAGAAAAGATGTCCCGATTGATGGAAAAATGCATTTTGGTGCCATGTGGTATCTTTTGGAATTGGAAAATTGTGGCTTGTCGCCATTTATTTCACCCAGGCTGGATATATGTAAGTGACATTTTGAATTGACTTGGTATTGATTATTATATTTTAGTTTTGAAAAAAAAAACATGTGGCAGGCACTGTCACTTGTGAATTTCAAAAAATTTAGATTTGTGAAACTGTGACTGAGCATCGTCCTGCGAACGGGGGCCTAATGGTGCGGTGATACCTATTTAAAGAAGAATTGAATTGATATTGCTAGGCATTTATTTAACACTTCTAATATTGTTGTAAACCTGATTCGTTCAATTTGGGATGTACTTTTTTGTAAATATGGCTGCCTAACCATGCCTTAGAAATGCACATGT
>JXSR01S000775.1:29419-43703 GCA_000969725.1 Ophiothrix spiculata | reverse complement strand
ATGAAGATTTTTTTTATTCCTAACAGTCAAACAAAAGTTTTATTGGAAAGACTCTAAATATTTTAATCCATATCTCAATTTTTTTTATTTGCATTAACCCCCTTGTGATTACAGGGGTTCGAAGTCCGAACTATCCGACAGGTCACTTCAAGAAAAAAAATATCGCGACCAAGTTCTTCTTATATTGATCGCCAGAACTAAAAAATAAATTGCTCATTAAAAGCTCATTTGCATAGGATCTAAGTACTGACTGCATAACGTAAGTTCGATTGATTTCAGTTTAATGTTTTAATAATTGAGATTTTCTCTGCACATGATTTTTCTTATTGAAAGATATGTTGTGGAAACTTTCTGACATTATTGCTTGATGTATGGAATTCCTAAAGGTCTGTAACCTAACACAAAAAATGAAAGTTGAGTAATTGTTTATTGCCTTCAAACGTCAGTGAGGTATTTCGATCCTTTTAGTTGTGGTACACATACTTTTTCTGTCATTTATTTTATATTTTTATAAGCCACAAAATAGGGAAATTTAGAGGTAGAATTAGCAAAAATTGACCGCGCAGGTTTTAAAAAATTATTTGTACCCAGATGATGTCGTCGATTTTTCACTTTAATGCAAATGGTTATAAGTTGTTTATATTTTCAATTTTCGAGTTGTGAATACTGCAGAATAAGGCGATGCATAATTAGGGACCACTTAATATTAATATAAACATTAATGTAAACAGGGATATCAAACATTGATTAACTTCAAACACGGGCTTAGTATAGCACATATTTGTGAAGAACTTTTTTTTTTGCATCTTAATTTGTTTTCCTGCTATTGGATCAGCTGGAACACAATTCTGTCATGAACAAAATAAAACACTGATTTTCGTTGGGGGCAATTTCTCTACGACATGGTTATACTGGTGTAGTAGGAATGTTAGTATCCCGTATGCAACGGTTAGTTTCACGCTTTATTTACGCTAGATTACAGGGGGACTGAGGTTACCTTTACACCTTTATTAAAAATTTTGATTTTGATTATTACTTAGATCGAGAGCCCGGGATCGAGAGATGAAACGTGCCAATTCTTTATTGTTTTCTTTGCGGGGGCCAAGACTAGCTAAAATCCGAGAAAAAAAAGATAGCCTTGACCAAAATTTGAGCCCGGACTACCCGCTTACTGATTAGACGCTGTGCCAACTGAGCTATTAACGATATCAGTGCAGGTGTCAAAGTTCAAAAGAGGTCAACCTTATTTAACCCTAGTTCTACGAAGGGGGGGGGGGGTGCAACAACCCCCCCTACCGAAATGTGTCCTATATATATGGGTTTTGTGACCAAAGGTAGCATCATTAACCCTAGTTCTACGAAGGGGGGGGGGGGTTCCCCCCTACCGAAATTTGTTCTGTCGCTAAAAATTCCTCGCGCGTAGCGCAAGGTGACTTGGTGTTCCTCTAAGTTCATCCTTTGCGCTTATTCTAGTGAAATTTTTTTGGCCCTACCACCTTCAGGGGAGGGAACGGTGTCCGTTCAAAGTTCGGAGGTCAGGGGGGGTTGGTGTAACTCCATGATTTTAAAAATGTACTTTTTAGTCATTTTTCTAGCAAATATCCATTTCAAACTTGGTATTTAGGTAAAACTAGTCATTTCCTACAATATTTAGCAAAAAACCGCATGAAAATCGGATATTCCTGCGATTTTTTTCAATTTGGTATCAATGGAAAGAGGAGACTGATACCTATCCACTGGTATTATATACGGGGGTCTGAGGGACTCGCTATAAAAAAGTGAGGGGGGGTTGCAACCCCCCCCCCCTCCGTATAATATGTTAGTGACAATCGCTCCGTATAACTAGGGTTAATTAAAACCATTCTATCATATTCCTCACATCATAAGATAGTTAAAAAAGTACTTTTTGACCAATCTCAGATAAACGGTTCTTGTGTTGAATCCAAAAACATCAAAGTTTATACCAGGGGTCATGAGATGGGTCTATGAGAGTCACATAATTAAAAGTGTCAGATTTTGTTCCAAATAGTCTCAAAGTGTTCGTCTTGCAAAACTGTCTGAATAAGTGAATAAAGTATTATGTTCTAATGTCTGAGTCAAAGATCACTTGTTGCAATGGTTACAGATTAAGATAAACGTTTTGTAACTTGCACCTATTGTAAATAAGGAGTTTTGCCTGATACCATATCAAACCATCTGTATCATTACAACCTTTTTATTATAAAACAATACATCTCTAGCTCTGGAAGCACGTTATTCCTGAAAACACCTAAATTTATCGATGAATTAAAGACAAATAATATATTTAACAAAAATTGTCAATAGTGATGAAGCAATATTGGAAACCTATTTCGTACGCTATAAAAGTCCATACTCTTTATAACAATTTGCTCAAAATGAAAGTTTTAAACAACATGACATATCATTGTAATGTGAAAATATAATGTAAATCAATAAGGTCAAATTGGTTGGCTTTACCATTAAACTCCTCGTAACCATTTCATAACAAAATTGACGTAAATGAAATACTAGTAATTATTGGAAGAAAGTACGTAAAACTTAAATTTAATGATGAAAATATGTCGCCAAAGCCTCAAGGTAATACAATTCCATTTTATTTTTGTTTTGAGTTTCAGGTTACGGTCCTTCAGGAAATCAGGCAAAGATAACCATATTCCAACATAAAAAGTTCACATCCAGATAAATAACAATTATTCAAAAAGTAAAATGACATGAACTCATTATGTAATAAAAAAAAAGGTTACGATGATTAATTGGATTCCTTTAATTAAAAATAGTTGAATTTTTTGAACGTAAACGATTCAACTAATTATTATTATTTTTGTGTCGATAAGTAAAAGATAAGTTTACAATTTTTTGGCGACTTGTGTGCTACTGGGATAACAAAAACATCAATATAAAACTTAAATATTTAAGTTTTTGTTTGACACAATAATAAAAAATATGATTTCGATTTTGGTATTCTAATCTAAACAAATCCTCATAAAATGCGCCAGATACGTTCCTTTTCAAGAGAACAGGAAGAGAGAAAGAAGCAAACGAAAACTATACCTAGCCTGTGATTTAATCATTATTGCAGGGGGTAATTAATCACGTTTGTGATGGTCTTTTAACACTATTTGGATGTTATACATTAAAGTATCTAATGACCAGCTTGCATCACCAAAACAATATTCCTAACTTATAATTTAATGACAATGACACGCAGTTGCTTAAAGAATATCTGTATACAGGTATAACACAGTCAACCGGACATCTGTTACACAATATATAAAAAGAGTAAACATTTTGTCATAGTCACACCTCTGTATGTGAGACTCCACCAATTTGAATATAGATTATTAATAAAAATCAAATCGGATTATGTTTCTTAGCGGTAATGACATCAAAATACAAGAGCAATATCACAAGGTCAAATAAGTATAATTTGATTGCTATTAAAACGTGGCGTATTGAAACAAGCGGCGCTGAAAAAAGAAAAAAAAAGAATGATCACTCTATCTTAAGCACTTTGATAATGCGGACAATGACGCAACGCTGCTTTATGACAAGCGGGATAGGCCTATTAAAACTTGTCATTTAGTAATAAGAACTTGAAATGCTTTTTGTAAACATGGTAAATGTGATTTTGTTAAATATTCATTCTTAGAAAGCTATCAGACAATAAGGGTCAATTTTGATCCATAAACGGTATCAAATATGAGCTTATCCTTTCAGAATCAAATTGAGGATCAAAATCTTACCCGGGCAAAATAGGGTTTAATAATAAAAAAAAGTGCTTCATCCCCGGGGCTTCATCAAAGGAAGGATCAAATGTTTCTTATAAAACGTCTGCCTAACGCGAATCAACGCTGCACGAACATTCATGATACCAAAATCATAACTCCAACCACTCGCTCAAGATCGGAGAAATTATCATCCCTTTTGATCCGAACGCAGTATCAAAATATCATCTCTTCGGAATACCGATCAAAACATTGATTTTTTAAAACAGACCAATTAATAGTGTTGATTTTGTTTTATTTATAGACATTGCTCCAAACACGGATCCAAAAGAACCAAACTGGATAAAAAGTGAACTGTAAAGAATCAAAACTAAATGATCAAGATAACTACTCATTTATTTGATCTTAGCCCTCTAAGAGCTATATACAGATATTTCTATGTCATAATGAAATAAATGGAAGTCTAAACTCTTAAATCAAAATACTAGAGTTTTCATTTGAAATACTCTAACTAAGTTTATTTTTTCTTATTCATTCAAACTATCGTATGTTTTAAGGCTACAGTTCTTTTTTGCGAGCGATGTTCTTGCCTACACATGTCAGATTATCACACATTTGGGCGTACATAAAATACTCGTACAATCTTTAGTTTATATATGAACCTTTATTAGTGATTTTACGCCCATGATCAAGGTCAAAATGGCGACAACAGACTACTTCAAAAAGGTTGACGCCTTTTTCGACGAAATGTGATGTAATATGATTCGATATTGTTCTAAAATGTGTAGGTGTCCTGCAACGTATAGATAACCTCTATAGTATTATTGCAGTTAAATTTGAAACCTTTCACAATATTCACAAACAATATGTAAAGGGAGTGTTTCCAATATTACCAAAATATGATCTGTATATGGATGATATATCAATAGATCATGCTCATATTCTCAATTCAAAGCATGTAAACACCTTGTAGAAGATTCAGGATTAGACGCAGGCATCTACGTTTAATTATAAGTATTAGATTACAGATCTTTAGGAAAACAATACATCAAACAGTGAGGTGTGAAAATTAACACGCAATATCTTTCAATAACATTTTCTTTATTTCAGATCCAGAGCTCAAATGACTATATTTTCAAACCTATATATTGAAGTTTTATATTCATGTTCTCGTAGCTCTAAAATAAAACCATTGTCTGTGATAAAACCGAGTATATAATTTTACTTAATCCTGAGATAGGGTCAGCCATGGATAGGGGCTAAACACCTAAATATTTTAAAAACGACGCAACCGGTGTGAATTTGTTTTCACCAAAACATGCGCAACCCCTTTCTAGATAATTACATACAACAGCTTTTTTGGGTAATGTTGCGTTAAAATCCAGGGCCCATATGAACCCCCTGCACTTATTACATGTTAAAGAAGGCTGATACATGTATCTATAACTTTAAATCGTGGGTGTGCTAACAACAAACTGTCACATAAAATTGTACTTTATCAAAGCATGATTCAGTTACAATTTACATTCAAACTACCACGTAAAATGTTCTGAATTATATAGCATGCAGATTCAAAATCATGTGTACAATGTCACCGCATTTAAATGTATACCCATCACAACTTTTCTTTAATATCTTTGGTTAAGTCCTTGTAGATATCCAATACCTCTAGTAATTAAGCGAATGAAAGTACCATGGAATACCTTCTTTGTACGATAGCCTATACTCTGGTGTATTCTAAATCTACAAGGCTTATTCTGAACTACACAACAAAAATAAAATTGAACCTTACTGGTTTTGTGTGATGAAATACGAATCGATGATGTTCTTATTTTATTGGTGTCCTGTGATGGTTAGCTAATTTCCATGGAATTTGTACGAGCATATAAGTTACAATTGTAATTTCAATTCCAAATATCGCAGGCAAACAACTTTAAAAGGGTTTGATATCAAACATACGCTAATATTTCAACCTTTCCTAGATATGAGGGATGCAACTTTGTACCCGAAGGAATCAAAGTAGACTCAATGGTAAGAGGCCATAGGACATTTATTTTCAGATACCATTTAAGAAATCTCTCTACTACCTACAGAAGCATGTTTCCGTTGACAAACATCTAAATTTTTCAAGGGATAATTTGTATATGAAAAAAGAATATTATTAAATATAATCTCCTCAGTAATATAAAAATTCAAAATTATCATTTTATATTTTACTACGTAATTTTAAAATATAAGGGGCTAATTAGAGGTATTGCTAGTACAACCTTAATTCAGTTACAATGTTTTGTGTGTCGGTAGTTGCGACATCTAAAATAGACCTATGGACAACAAACTATCGGAAACCTTTACTTATGTAAAGATTCTTATTAAGCAAATTTTATAAATTGGTGAAAAATAACTGTTAATTTACTTAAAACCTTATATAGATTATTAATTTAATCCATAACCTGCAGGCATATCAAATTATCATTCTTGAAAACATTATCGCATAAGTATTGCATCATATAGTAGTATGATTGATTTGTCATGATTCAAACAAGGATAAAAAGGCTGCTTATTCGAATCTCGTAAATTTATGCATATAAGTATTTTTAATTTTTAATCTCGATTGCAGTAGAAGTACATACTGTATGTTATTCTTTAAGAAAATACCTAATTTTATAGGTCAATTGCAGTTACGAAAGAAGAAAAAGATATTATCATATTTAACACAATTTTCCCAGTGAAGAATATATTCAAAACATATTTCAACTAAAAAAAAAACCTCGCCCAGAGTTAAGGTTTCAAACTGACATAAAGTTGAAAAGACCGTATTTTGTCTGCTGGCTTTCCCTTGAAACTCTGCTAACTTATCTAATAATGTAATAATGAAATTGAAGTAAAGTATATGAGCAAATAAATAAAAAGTTATATTTAACACAAGTTTGAACAATCCTACAAATGCATATTTTCAGTGATATGACCAAATGATTGAAAGAAAGTACTGAGTACTTCAATTTAAAAATTGAAATATGTCGCAAAAGCTCCAAGCAATAAAAATAATTTAGTTTTAATTTTAGATATTAGGTTACAGACATTCAGGAATTCATACATCAAGTAATTAGGTGAGAAAATTTATACAAAAATACATCTCCCAACATGAAAGTCCACGACTAAAGCAATTGCAATGAGTAAATAAAGTGACCTTATTCACAATGACGTAATGAAAAGTAAAAATCATAGGTTATGACGATTCATTGCTTCCCTGTCTGGCAGAAATGTTTTGTTATACCTAATTAACCCGCACTAACCAATTAATTGTATTATTGCATTAGTATATAAAATGATACAAATTTGATTTTGTTGACGGTTAGTATAGTGTGCTTTTAGGTTTGTTACAAAATGTTCTGCCTGGCACATGATATACAACCTCTATATTAAACCTTGATTAAAGTCACTTTACATTTGGGAAAGAGTGTTGAACAGCATATGAGACTTGTTCCGACGAAATGAGGGAAAACTCTCAAATTTAAATATTTTAAGTTTATTATATATGTGACCGTCCAGCCCGTATGAGCAGTAAATGCCAAAAACTTCATTTTGCGCTACAGGTGGAAATACATGTCAAGGTCGTAATTTGCCGAAATCGACTTTTTGACAGATTCACAATCTTAGTGCTTACTACAAAATACCAGCAGTTTTATTTCAAGAAAATGACAGGAAATGTGAAATAAATGTGCATATTCTTAAGACGATCAACAGAAAATATAGGGCTTACTAATCTTTGAACGCGTTTATCTCAGTTATACGTTGTACTCCCTGACAACTTTTGACGGACCATAACGTGACTTCTGGAAATCGTATGAAGTTCATTAAGGTGTCATTTTAATCCTTAAAGCATGGTCTTTGCAAATATTTAAAAGAATGAAAATGACAAGAGCTGGCATTTACTGCTGTTTTGGAGTGGACGGTCACATATTTGAACAACTCAAATAAAAGAATACTGTTAAATTTCCTTTTAGCCTTTCGGTCTCAACTCGGTGTTGACGTAATTTTATTTGGAGTCAATTGTCATTTTGACGTCACGACCAAATGTTCGGTAGCGAAACTTTTGTTTGAAGGCCACCTATGTTTTGACCATTTTAGTGAAATTATTTTCTTTCCTTTTAATTTACCCTAGATAATGTCTTCTTACTTACCATGAATAACACAAATTAATTAATTTAGATACAAAGAATACAATTTGGTATAACCTTCAAGGGTATAAAAGAATAAAATTTGATATACTCTTCAAGGGTACATACTTATTGATCTCTCCATATTCAGAAACGTATAGAGGAGTACCTCGTACCCGAGAAGGTTATGTCCAGAGGAACTGACAAGAGTCAATGATTATGTCATGCTATTATAGGTGTCTCGTGTATGGCAAGCCAAATGCTCAAAATATAGAAAAACTAAGTTTATCACAGAAAAGAAAACAAACGAGTTTTTCAGAGAAAAATTCAGTTTATCTGAGAAAAACTTATTTTTTTAAAACTGAGTTTGTTTTTCTGGCGAAAAACTCAATTTTTCTGGCGAAAAACTCAATTTTTCTGGCGAAAAACTCAATTTTTCTGGATAAACTTAGTTTTTCAAGCGAAAAAAACAAGTTTTTTTAGAGAAAAACCTCAGTTTATCTGAGAAAAACTCAGAAAACTTAGTTTTTTACCTGAAAATAACTTAGTTATATGCAAAACTGTGTATTTCTGTTAATCTGATAAACCTAGTTTATCTGATAAACCCAGTTTATATGAGAAAAACTAAGTTTTTCACATGGTAAAACTTCGTTTTTCACATGGAAAAACTTAATTTTTATGCAAAAGTTTGTATTTCTGATAAACTCAGTTGATCTGATAAACTAAGTTTTTCAACATACTCGTATATTGAGCATTCGGCGTCAACAAACAGGAAATCGTAGTTTTTCTGAACTGAAACTGATTAACCAGCGTCTATAATTCTTGTCCCGTATGACTAGTAATCTAAGCAAAGCCCTGACCATAGTCAAGGGCCGGGTTGGGGTTCGCAAAAGAGAAACTAGGGCACAAATATATACACTCTGCTTAAAAGGGAAAAGAATGACTATTATTCTAGTTTATTGATGTGCAGAAACACATATGTGTTCATTTGTTATCACTTTTTTGAGTCTTGAATTGTGTGCCCACCTAGGGTGAGTTTGTTTTGCAAGTTACATCTAAGTCACAACTCAATAGGTAATATTACATATTTATTCAACTTTGTATTAGATTATCTCATTCTTTGTGAGTTATAACTCGCGTCTGGGGACTCAGATTAATCATACATGTAGTATTAGACGACAAAATTATTTCGTTATTGAAATATCATTGTGCAAATACTCAAATAATACCTTATTTCAGCGATTTATGTTGTGAAAACGCATTGGTCAGTTCTGTGACTTACAGAAATGTCGCTTAAAATCATGTGTACAATTTTGTATATAACATAAGTCATTTTAAACCCCTCAGTATAATAAATTGAATGCTTCGTGAACACGAAAACTGAGATCACGAGTTGTGATTATAAGCCGTTTGTCCATTTGATAAAACTTCTAAAATCTCAATTTTTCTCTTTTATGATTGAAACTAATAATAAACGTCTAGTATACTTCATGCATTAATTTATACCAAAAAGAAAAGCATTGTTGCTCATGTTTTGTCTCTTCATGATCTTTTTCCAGTTTTGTAAAAACCTGAATAAAGAGTCGACAGATATTAGCTATGATTTGTGACCGATCATAAGACCAAAACTTCACAGCCGGGCTTAGTTGAAATATATTACGCGAGCTGCCGCGGCACTTTAATAGGTCAGTGCCCTTTCCCATGGAAAGTGGACAGACATGGTAGACTTACACTGATTGACCTTAACTGTTATTGTGTTAAACAAATCGAGAAGTCAAAGGGTGTAGTAATTACCGATAAATCGAGTTTTTTCTGACTTGTTTCGCCAATTGCTAAAAATATATAGAAAAACTGATTTTATCTGAGAAAAACTTAGTTTATCACAGATAATCTCAGTTTTTCACCCGAAAAACTTTGCTCTTCTGAAAAAAAATAAGTTTTTAAGATAATCTAAGCTGTTCTGATAAACTCAGTTTCTCTGATTAACTTAGTTTATCTGAGGAAAAACTCTGTTTATCCAGGCCCTCGAAATCCGCGGTAACGCGGCCGCGCCGTTCCCAGAAAAAAGTTTGAAGTCCCAGAAAAATCGGCAAGTTTAAAAAAATACTAATATAAAATCAAATAATAACAAAAATTTCTGAAGATAGATGATTTTTTCTGGCAATATTGAATGCTAAAATACAAATAAAAGAGCCAATAATACAAATTAGGGGGTTAATGTTAAATTACTGACAAAAACAAATGATTTTTTAGAGCAATTGTAACAATTTTTTTCATAAATCTCACAGAAAATTCTCATCATCACTAGAAAAGTTCCCAGAAAGGTTGAATTTTTTTTCTATACCCTGCTACATACCTACATACATATTAAATTTATACTGCGCTTCTTCTCTTAAATAATCTTAAGGTCTAAGCGCATATTACATACTACTGCAGAGCAGGAAAGATAAAGGTGGCTGTAGGCGGAAAACCGACAGCCTTACCCCTAAGGTGGAAAACCTTAGGAGTTTACAATAGTTATAAACACACACAAAAATATATAAATACAGATAGTAATTACAAAATCATGATGTTATAGGCCGACGGTGGATACCGTCAGCCAACCCCAAAGGTGGCAACCCAAGGAGCTTACAATTTGTGAACAAAAAGAAAAGTTTTTAATTGTTTTTTGAAAATAGTAAGAGATTCTGACTCCCTGATGTTGATTGGAAGCATATTCCACAACCTAGGACCAATTACAGAATAGGCCCTATCACCTAGGGTGGAACGATTTGTTCTCGGGATTTTAAGTTTGGTGTGATCAGTTTTAGAACGAGTAAAGTATTGAGATTTGCAATCGGCATTATATAATGATATTTGAGATGACAGATATTGTGGGGAAGTCCCATTCAAACTCTGGTATATATAACTTAGTAACTTGAAATTTATTCGCTGACGAACAGGTAGCCAATGCAGATCAGCAAGGTATGGGGAGATGTGTTCACGTCTCTTAGCCCCGCATACTAAACGTGCCGCCTTGTTTTGAATACGCTGCAATTTATCAAGCTGCACATTTGTGATACCTGACAGCAATGAGTTCCCATAATCGAGCCTAGATGTTACAAGAGCTCTTACAACATGGTGGCAAGCATCTTTGTCAAGGTATTTTCTAATGCGAGCAATGTTTCTCAGTTGATAGTTCAGCGTACGACACAGACTTCCAACCTGAGTGGTCATTGACTCATCTGCATCAATCATTACACCTAAATTCCGGACAGATTTGACAGGATGTATCAAAGTGTCATTTATTTTTAAAGTAATATTTGGGTATTGTTTAAGATTATACGGTGATCTTAGGATTAGAAATTCTGTTTTCTCCCTATTCAGCTTTAACTTATTTGATGTCATCCAAGTTTGAATATTTTTAATACAATTTTGAAGTGAACATATAGAATGTGAACATTCCTACTCTGTTTATCTGAGAAAAACTCTGTTTATCTGAGAAAAGCTTAATTTATTTGCAAAAACTAAGTTTTTTCAACTGTAAAACTTACTGAAAAACTAAGTTTATCTGAAAATCTTAGTTTATTTGCTGAAAAACTCAAATTATATTAGAAAAACTCAGTTGTTAAGAAAAAACTCAGTTTATCACTTGATGAACTAAGTTTTTCCAGAAAAACTCAGTTTTTCACTTGATAAAGTGGGTTTCTATATTTTGAGCATTCAGCTTGCCATACCCACAATTGTTAGATGATCTCTTAATGATTTTTACCCTAATATAGGTAACAAGTGCAGCATGTATTATGTAATTTTTCAGAATGGTCAGAAAAAAATAGTGTTTTCATTGTTAGCAAACTTTTTGATGATCATTTCAAAGTATCATACTCATATTTTCAATTCAATGGATGAAAATAACTTGTCAAAACCTGTCAAAGAAAAAGGTTCACCGTGGCATTCATGGGAAAAGGTATGTTATCTTTAAAAATAGATAACAATAGAAAGTGATTTTAAAAATCACTCTGTATAATTTTTCTAGTCATATTAACTGCTTATGAGTGTGATGGTAAAAATATACCATCCCAAATTGAAAGATTGATTGTTCCATTTCACTCGCCTATCGGCTCGTGAAATGGAACAATCAATCTGTCAATGAGGGATGGTATATCTCTACCATCACACGAATATAAGCAGTTAATATTCATTTTACATAACTCATCTATAGATTCTAGTCATTTGATAACACATTCAAACTACTGTACTTATCCATTACGACGTAGCAGAAAGCAAATGGTCCCTTCTGTACACTGTCGTTTTGATATACTGTCAAACGGATGATAGTGACAGTAAAGATTATCAAACGGATGATAGTGAGAGTAAAAATGACAAATGGTCATTTGTTACTATCTTACCAATCAAACTACTAGAATCTATTGATGAGTTGTATAAATTATGATAACGTTTACATACAAACATTCCATTTTTATTAAAAATAATTTGAAATGAAAACTCTCTAAGGATAATGAACATGTACAAATCTTGTTTGACCCAGTTTCATTAAGAGTACATTTTTTACTTCGTTGTTTCTATCGGCATCGCGTAGTACAACGCGTTGCAGTTAGTCGCACATGCATAACAACAGTATCCGTTTTGTAATGCATTTATTTCTAAAAGCAATACAAGTTGGACTTGTAAAAGAGTTGTACCACGTGTATCAAAAAAATTTGCACGGATTAAAACTGATTTTGACCTTGATAGAAGCACCAAATCATAATTTTCATGTTATTGTAATAAAACAAATTTAATAAGCTTTCAAATGCAGAAAAAATGATGGAAATCGGATGAAAAATAAAAAATATATGACCAATTGTGTAAGTTCGTCTCTTTTTCTTCCATTCCAATGGGATTTACACAGTTAAGCAAGATTTTACATATCACAAATACAGGTTATGGCATTATGATAAAAGCTAAAAGTACTCACAAAATTGGTGATATCTTTTTATTTTTCATCCGATTTCTATAATTTTTTTCTGCATTTGAAAGCTTATTTAATCTGCTTTACTACAATAACAAGAAAATTATGATTTGGTGCTTTTATCAAGGTCAAAATCAGTTTTAATCCGTGCACAATTTTTTTTTGATACACGTGGTATAATACGTTTTTCTCGTATCACATGGAGGATTTCGTATCATATAAAACTTCGAAAATTTTATGCAATACGGAAATATCCTTTTTAGCTATTAACCAATAAAATTGTTGTATTTTTATCTACTGAGTAATAATTTATAATTCAACTATCCTTGAACATGTCTGTTTATTACCATCCTCCATATACACGGCTTTTGATTTATCAGAGGTCTACTAAATTACTGACTTGCAGATATTCAATACTATAGCAATTAAAAAATATCATGGATAAACCTACTCACTGAAATAGTTCATATCAAGAGATATTGCTACTTCATGACTTAATCTACAAGGCTTATTCTGAATCACACGACAAAATTAGAATAGACCCAGCAGGATTTGTGTGATGAAATACGAATCGATATTTTTCTCATATATAAGTTACCCGTAATGGGTAGTTAATTTCCACAGGATTTGGAGAGCATTTCGGAAGTTAGAAGAGTAATTTTCAATGTTATACCTCTCAACATGTTAACAAACAACATTTAAGAATAGTGTTTATACTATTGCAAAATTTTGATGATAAGACAGAAAAGCATGCTGATATTTTGCGATAAGGGACTGGCCTAGATTCTTCCAACGATTTTTTTACCTACATATTTTTTTACATCCAATCGGTAGAACATGTTTATTATAATAGTAATAACCCACAAGTAGTTTTCCATGATTTTCAGGAATATTGGAGAAAATTGCAATTCTTTACCTGCTTTAATTTTTTTCGCCGGCGAAAAAAAAAAGATGTGAAAACAGTGTTTCTAGTCTCAAAATTTAAAAAGATCTTGTTTCTTCACACGTGATGGGTTAAACAAATTATTTTTGATGATTTTTTTTAAATATGTATTAAATTAATATTATTTATTATATATTAACTTTGTTTGATTTTTTATCTGGTAAATCCAGATCTGACGTACAAATTTAGGATTCAGAAAACACAAGATAATCACACCACCATCAAATAATGATATTGCAAATTAGTTATCTCTCAATTTGAGCCATTTCTGTGTAAAGTGTAACTTTTGTACTTTTTTGGATATTACTACACTTTTAAGCTTTATTTAGAGCATTTTCATAAGTTTTTAATTCTAAGTGGAATCTAGGCTAGTCTCGTTAAAGATACGGTTAGATGCAGATGAAAATGAAAAGAATGAATGAATAGGTATTAAAATGAAAATTTCAAGACTTCTGTGATTATGCTAAGTACATTTCTTGCACAGCAC
>JXSR01S000774.1:72747-83520 GCA_000969725.1 Ophiothrix spiculata | reverse complement strand
CCAACCAAGAATACATCTAACTTGAGTGTTTAGATTGGTGCAATTAGCTAAAATGTAGGTGGTAATTGGGTTAGGATAAAGTAAATGAAACATAGCTCCGTAAATTGGTCTGAAAATAGCAGCGTTACGCCAAAAGAATTGGCCATTTTCCCCTCAAATTCTATGTTACCAAGCTCTCAGAGAATTGCTCTATGAGCAGTTAATGCTTAAAGGAGCATTGGACAAGTTCAGCATCAGCCCCAAACTTGTCCCCAAGCATTTTGAAATTTTTGCATCATTTGAAGTATTAGCGGTAATAACAGGGGTGTGAGAGTTCAGCTTTTTAGCTGATTTCAGCTTATTTAATGGCTTCAAAAGAGTCATAATTTCAGCTTTTTCTTGAGCCTGTTTTTGGAATTTTGTCACTATTTTCAGGGTTTTTTTCAGCTCTTTTAATCACCTGGCACTCACACCCCTGTAATAATGACAGCATGCAAATTTCATTGTTAAATTCAAACCCTATATATCAAAATATTTAGGTATACTTTTATTTTTAATTATCATTGTCGACAACGATAAATACTGCCCTCTATAGTTGAATTTTTAAAATTGGCATTTTCAGGAGATCTGATAAAACTCCAAATTTCTTTTGATTTATCTCCAACTTGAAACTATGATGTGAAAGGAATGTTTTACAAACAAATTTTGGTATCTTTCTTGATTTATAGCATCAAAAAATACGTATACAGAATAGCCTCATACCCAAGATCAACAAACAAAGAAAAATTCAAGTTTTTGACATTTCTGAAGTTTTAATCAAAATTTTCACAATATCTGGTAATTGACTGTTATTTTCTAACTTGTGAAGTACAAATCATCCTCCTATGAAATTTAAAATGTTGTCCAATGCCCCTTTTAAGTCACATAAAGAGAAATTAGTCAGTACACCAAATCAGTCGAGCCCGATTGTAGTGCTAGGTTTTTGCTGTGAATTTGTAAAACTTGTGTGGCTTTGTCTGCTGTAGCATACCAGCTCCACCATATTGTCCACCGGAGGTCGGCTTACTAGTAATACTCTTTCTATGTGACTGAAGCATAATCCACCTAAAAAGCCTGTTGGTCGTTATTACTCAAGTTTTATTTTTTCCACTCAGACCTAAAACTTCATATTTAGGAAATTATGGGTGCAATTTGTACTTGCGTTTTAGATTTTTTCATCTTCTGCTTTAAGATTTGTTCAGTAATGCACCAACCATGCGATTTGTCCCAACAGTCCTAGTCCTGTAAGCTCATAGTTCCAACAAAAGATGCAAAGACCAGGAGCCACTAAAAAATCACTCTGTTGCACTGATGATAAACACCAGTCACACTGTAATGATACTCATCACACTGTAGCGATAAATTTATTGCATCGGTGTTGGAGGGATTGTAGTTCCGGGGGCCAATATTTTTCATGACAACTCATTGGAATTTGGCAACTATACTGCTCAGAGCTGTGAATCTCATATTCTCAGCCAACGGATAAAAGTGATACCATCCACACTTGGGTCAAAAGATGAACAGTGTATAGGGCATGGATTGGATTTATGCTTGCCAATCAACTGTAGACTGTATCAATAGTTTAGGTGAACCCTACGTTATGCTACACGAACAATCCTGTGAGAATTAAAGTTTTTAAATTTCAAACAACTTTAATAGAAACAATGCCTTATCCTTAGTACTTCTCTGACAGACAGCGAAGGCGGAACACTTTTACAATGAAAATTAGCACTGAACAGGAATGACATGACCTGACCTAGGTCAGGTCAGGTCACAAGGATATTTAAATAGACTAGTTTACCAGTCGTTTGTTCGCCTAACTACAGAAATGCTTCATCTCCTTTATACTAGACTCTCTGTGCTGGTTTTATCACATTCAAAATGGCCCCTCAACAAACTACTGTGGCACTGCACATGTGTACTGACAGCATGTAGTAGGCCTGTAATTTTAGAAATTATATATTGGTTATGTCATGTGACCAGGCTTTTTAGAAATAATCTTCATTATGTTCAAAAATAGGTAAGGAATATAAGTTATGAAAGTATGTAAAGACATGTGAGTGACCTCCCCTCCCAACACCAACACCATCCGCATGTATGTTGTTTTATCTAACTGAATCTTGAGATTAAAGGGACAATTCATGATCCACCTTTTCATCCTCAAGGTCACCTCTATCATAATTGAGTTTTTTAACTAAAAAGAATCATTGACTGGTGTATGTTACAATCTCCAAACCATTCTGTCAAATATGCTTGAATTTTTGAGAAAAGTGAGAAAATGTATCATTTTCTAATTGCTGTTGGGGCCCCAACAGTAATTAAAACACAGTAGCCTATGAGGATTTTCAAAATGCTGAAAAGCGTGTAACTTGACAACGAATGGTTCAAATCAAGTGAAATTTTCATCATGCGTTAATTGCACTCTTCTCTTTATATATTATTATTATTTATTATCTTTATACAGGTGGCCCGTATCAGCTAAAAGCTGTTTTTAAAGGTAGAAAAGAGGGGAAGTTGTTGTCGCATCAGAATCATGAATTGCACCTTTAATGTACCAGTATTCTAGTTACATTTTCCATTATTGTTTGACATTTAATCTTGCTTCATTTACAACCACCATTTTTTTGGCCAGTATATGTTTATGAATCCCAGCTGTATGTCAACAGTAAATTGTGCCATTTTTTACGGTTCATTTTTAATAGTACAGAAACATGTTCCCTTTTTGCATGCTACAGAACTCTGAAGCCATAATTGAAAATAGACCACCTGAGCCATCTCAATTATCTATTTGACCATACAGCATAGCCATTAAAAGATAATCTTATGTTTGAAGTATTTTTTAAACCTTAACTTTTTATTTTTTTTTCCTCTATTATTTTGCAGCATTGCAAAATAGACATTTTATTGACATTCAGGGATGGGGAAAAAACAACTTCATTAATTTAATTCAAATATAATTGCACTCTAACAAATATAACAATTTTGATGACAAAAGAAAGGAACTCTGTTTATTTTTTAATGTCTGTTTATATTTTGTATTTTCATTTTTGTAGCAAGCAAAAAGTGGCAGTTTTTGCACTCATGCAATAGGGTTATGAATTTTGCAACTATACTCTCTAAATGTAAACGAGTGAAAATTTCACTCCCCAAAAGAGTGAAACTTTTATAAACCACTCATAAAGGAGTGGTTTTGTATGTTAAACAGCAAATTTCCACTCATAAAGAGTGAAAATCACTCTAAAAAGAGTGAATTTCCACTCGTTTGAGGAGTTAAACGAAGGACAACTCGAAAAAAAATTGTCCTTCGTTTAACTCCTTAAACGAGTGGAAATTCACTCTTTTTAGAGTGATTTTCACTCCTTATGAGTGGAAATTTGCTGTTTAACATACAAAACCACTCCTTTCTTAGTGGTTTATAAAAGTTTCACTCCTTTGGGGAGTGAAATTTTCACTCGTTTACATTTAGAGAGTATGTTAAAGTGTTGGCATAAAGCTTCTAAAATCCCACCAAAATGCTAGAGGAAAAGTAAAAGCATATACATTCTAATACAGTAACCTAAATATTTAACTTCTTCTTTACTATAAGGTGTCAAATCTGGGTAAAATTTATAATGCCAGCGGGAAATGGGAAACACAAAATTGATTTTCAAGGGTCTTGAGTGCAATAAATTTTAATATTGAGCATTTAACCATGCCTTAAGCTTCATGAAAATTTAATTAAAACAAAACAAATAATTTCTTGAAAATTACATACCTGTGCCTATACCAAACATGACTAATTAGCTATGTTCTGAGGTCTATGACTGTCTAATCTTCAGGAAATTATTTGGCAAAAGAACCTTTGATGTCATTGAAAACTTCATAAGTGATCCTGATGACCTACATAAATTGTAAACAATGATGCAGCTTTTTTCCAATTTTATTTTCTAAATTGAAAAATTTTGCTGTGTATGTTATCTTTTTATTCAGTATTTTATTGTCGATCAATCAGTCAATAAAATCAGACCAAAATAAATCAGTAATTAATCATTCATTCAGTAAATCAGCCAGTCAAAAGTAATTGAAAATATTAAACAGGTTTTTTACATTGAAAACTGTTGTTTCAAGGAGAGCTTTGCAATAATTTTGCCTTATAGATTACATAGAAGGAATTTTTCGTTGCTTTTGGCAATCATTTTGTCTTGCGTGAAAATAAATATACCGCAGCCAATAATGTGTATGTACCAAGCATGTTCAATTATTTTGTGAGGAATAAAACCAAAGTGATAAGAAATTGATCATGTGCCAAGATTGCAGTATAGGAAAATTCCCACTTTCCCAATGAACTTTGGGCAACAAAACAATCAGGATTTAAATAACTTGACTATTGGCCACAGCCCAAAAAGGACTCGAACTCTAGATCTGCTGATCAAAATCCTGCAAGTTCTACTAGACTCCACAAACTTTGATATTTTTTTGTATAATGTATACAGTCTGGTTCATCTTTTGTATGGTTTATCTTCCGTATGCATTTATCATTTTGTTGGAAAAAGGTATAATAACATTGATTTAAAGTTCATTTGTTTTGGTATAAATCACAATTTGTTTTTATCTGATGATTTCATTATTAAATTTCAAATTTGTTAGGTATTTTTTTGTACGGGTTGACGCTTTGAGATGCTCAATGCATCAGTCCCTATATCTGCAATTTATCTTGAAAGCCGGGGAGGAGCTTTTAGAGCATGAACAATGTTTCAGTAATTTTTTTCCACAGTGACAGATAGGTCTCAGGTGTCACTGGATATTGTTTCTCATTAAACTCCTATTCATTCATGTTGCCTATGTTTGGGATCAGGTGCCATGATAACATTTTTAATGTAGTTATGAAACATTGTCATGATTGATAACCAAGTAACCAATTCATGCCTTTAGAACCTCTCAGTGGCATAACCATCAGTGCATTAGTGCATTCCATAAAAGAATGTCCAAAAATTTGTGCCACATTAACACCAAATATTTATGGAAAATTGTACTTTTTATGGATTTTTAAAAATTAGATGTACTTTTTAGTGTCTGGGCACCAACTTGTCACCTCTGTGAATTGTTTCACTACTGCTGGCCTTGCCTCAGAATTTAGCATTATTCTTTGAAATGATAAAAAGTGTCACTGTTTGTGATACAAAAACAATTTACCTAAAAATTATTATTTTTTTCTTTTGTAAATTATGTTCAAAAGAATAACCAAATCTGAAATTTTGAGGTCAATACATTTTAAAAGTAAAACAATTGAGATAAATTTCATGAAGTTTGATCAACATGGTACAAGAAAGAAGTACATGTATTATATCAATGGATGGAGTAGTACATATTTGTACTATTCAGTGTTTTTAAATTGGCTAGTTTGCACATGATCAGTTTATTACATGAGGCAGTTATTGGTTGCCAAGAATTTTCACCTGAGCATACTGATGACATTTCAATAAGTTCATGGTTACTTACATTCTTGGCATTTCCAGGGATGTCCTCTGTTGTAACAATTTTCCACTCAATTTAATGTTGTGTATATTTGAAATCAGGTACATTCTATGTAATGGGCATGGTATTTATACATCTGCAGCGAGCAGGGATGTCGCTTTAACATTTATTGTTAACATCATGTTATGCTTACAGCAAATGCATAAGACAATCTCTTATAAATGCCATAATTGTTGAACCTGACACTTTATTTTTACAGTGTACTTACACGATACCTAATTTTGAATTTATTGAACCAAACAAAATCTAATACTTTGTCCTTACGACCAACCTTAATATTTTAAATATTTTTAAAGAACAAAACCTTATGCTTTGATGAAAGAATTGTATGCAAAATCCTCTCCAATGAGTGTACAAACAAGAGAATATTTCAAATGAGAGTTTTTCATCTCTTGGCTATTTAAAGACAATGACATAATTATGGCTGTAGTGTTATTTAATATTTGCATAATCAGAATTGAATGGTTACAAAAAAAAAGAAAATTGACCAACTTTCTAGCTTACTTCTTTTTTCCGACCGAAATTGTAATATTTTTTTTTTCTTGAGGGCAACATTTTGTTTTGTATTGTTTTGTTTTTGGCCTTTATATTTGTAATCATAGCCCTCCAGTTGTCCAAATAATTAATCGTTACAGTGTCCGATCAAAATAATCTCTGGACATCAACATTCAATAACTTCGTGTAGGCCTACTGCACTGATTTAGGGAATTTCCCTCCCAACCTAGCGATGCACCTTTCAACGTGTCTATCCACAGGTGAGCTATTAAAGTTTCTATTTTTGAATTCCCTCAATTGTTTTATCATTAAGGTAATAGAAAAGATTAAAGGTGGATTGGAATCAATCCAAAGAACAACTTATGCATGATTTCAATTCAAAAGCATTTTTCAAAAAGGGATGTGCCGCTGTAATGGGTCACTTTTTTACAAGAAATCCTTTAACTTGGGTCCTGTTTTTTGCCAAAAAGTCCTTTAGCATAGGTCAAATTTTCTGATTGAGCCCCAAATTTTATGATTTTTGGGGTATTTGAGTGGCAAATCCATGAAAATTGCAAATTCTTTGAATAATAGGCCTATTTTTAAAGGAAATCCTTAAAAACCAGAAAAATGGGTATGCTTTTAGGCCAAAATCACTCTTAAAGAAGGGTAGGAGTTTTGAGGCTCCAGTGGTACACCGCTGTCCAACATAAATATGAGTATCCCCCCCCCCCCCCGGCCCAAGATTCCCATTGACACATAATTCTTGGAAACAGGAGCTCGTATATAAGGATTTCTTTTGTTCAATTTCTGATATGGAGCTGTAAGGCCAATTGTCTATGAATATGGAGCAGTCATTCAGAAATAGATCATCTCACTTGGAGTATTTGAGTTTCATAAATACTTAATGAAAGATTCTAGCCCTTTGAAGGCCTGTCTGTCCTATATACAGAAGAATAATGTCATTACATGCAATGATCCAGTTTTGTAAAGAGTATGGTGTTGTTTCAACCCTTTTTACGATCGATTCTCGACTTCCAAAACCCACATGTGTGATAGGAATTTTGCAAGGCCTGCACAGGAAGGGAATTTTGTTTCTGAAAACATTGCCATGGGACAAAATGGATTGAATATTGATAAAAACAAACAAAAAACATTGATGTTCTTAAAACAATTACATACTTTTTTACACAAATACAACTGATAGGCTCCTCTATCAAGCCCAGCACAGGAAGGGGATTTTTTTCTGAAAAACAATGCCACGCGACGAAAGAGATTGAATGAAAAACAAAAACTAAACATTGATATTCTTAAAACAATTACAAACTTTTTTTTATACAAATACAACAATGCCTTTTGTTCCTCCTAACCCTTGTCACAGTGACAAAAGCACATTGCATTACCTCCTGGGGTAGTCTAGTTGTTACTTTTAATGATTTTGTAGCTCTCTTGGTAGTCTATATTTCGTGCATTTGTGACTAGGTGAGGTATATGTTACTTTTAATTTTTTTTAATATTCATCACTTTTGTCTGGAAAGCTAGGTAGTTAAATATCGGCTTCCGCTTTCAGTGCTTGAGAGGCATTGAAGACATTGAGAAGTTTTTCATCTCTCGAAAAGTTCCTTAACCCCTCTAAACATAAACAAGGCAAATGGTAAGAAGCAGAGTTTGGTTACAGTAATCATTTTGACATCAGAGGTATTAGGCCAAGTAAAAAAATATAACAGTTTCTCCTCCTGGCATGCATGCGTTTTGGCTGCCGCATCAAAAAAAGGTGTTTTTGGTTTTTTTATAAAGTTTCTTTTTTACCCGAAATTTCACCAAAAATCTGAGTTATTTCACAATCTGCACTTCTTGATCGATTTTGAAATGTACTCTTATGCAGTCTATACATGCGTATCTGTTCCATATTTGGTTAGTTTTAATTATCTTTTATTGGGAAGTGCTTTTTTCAATTTATGAATTCTCCCTATACTAAGTGAGCTATACAAAACCGAGGAGCGCCAAAATTTTCCCTTTAATATATTGATACTCACTCCCAAATTGGTCTGCACCTAATCTTTGTTTCCTTAATCTTCACATCAATAATTAAAATTCCGCTAAAACTTTCTGCATTTTTTGGAAAATGAGGTTCTTTTCTCTCCCCGTGTTAATCAGCGGGACTAAATTTACTTGTCAATTTCATTTCCATCCAACGACGTAATAAATTAGTCTCGTTATACAACATTTATGATTGTAACAGACGGGACATTCGCGTAAATTCACTCGGTCGAGTGTAGCAAATGAAGACTGGTAAAAGAGATTTTGGAGCGAATCATTTTTGCTTCGCTCGTTATCTATTTACGTGGCTCCTCGTAAATCGTGCTTCGTTGCTTCAACGGTGTGTGTGAGGTGAGCGACCAAAATAAAAAAAGACACACATAAAGTTGAAGAACCTTTAACTATATTTGGTGGGATTTCCAATATATATTTCAACTCTGAAATATCCGTTTAAAACGGGATGCCCTATATTTACAGGGTTAGTTAAAAAAAAATGCCCTCATCCTCCTTTTTTCAAAAATTTTTGACGAGAAACTAGTTTTTTTTTACTTGGCTTTATCATAAATGGTCACCTGGTGCAAAAGCACCAGCAGTATTACAGTTGTCAGTCAGTCAGTTTGGAGATTGCCACTGTCATTAAATTTGTACCTTTGACAATAAATTACCAGTTCATACTGTTAGAAGTAAAATATGAAAATTGACAAATCATAAAATGACCGTCATTGTAAGCCAAAGTCCTGCTGCAGCAAGACATTTAAAGTGGCCTTCCCTGTGCTGAATGGACATGGTGGTTCAATCCAATATATTTTTGACCAAACTGGTCAGCATTTTTATTATTGGAAAACTATAAAAGTAAAGATTTTCTTTCTTATTTCTTAAGTTACATCCATAACTTATTCTAAACTTTCTCCATTTTGATATTCAGCTACAATTCGGGTACAATGCATATCAGTATTAAGGTTGAAATAGATGGATATTTAAAATATAAAAAAAGTAAGACTTGAGCTGTCAAAATAAATGAATAGATTTATCACACAACTGAATCGTGACTTATGATTTCTAAATTTGCTATATAAAAATAAAAAGTCAACAAACATTAATCCATTAGGCACACTTTTTATCCCCTGGTGTTTTTAAAAAAGGCAACAAACTTTTGTTTTAATTTTACAGCAAAGAAGCCAACAAACTATTGGAGTCGGAAGTTCAGACAACCTCTAGAGATATTAAAAGTATAACAGTTGATATCTTGTTTTGTTATTTAAAAGTGATGCTTTAATCACGTAATGATGAAATAGTTAGATAAAATTTAGATATGTAAATAATTTGCATATCTTAGAAAAACAAGTGAAGTGCCACACAAGTTTAGTCCGATCCTAGGACCTTGATTTACTGTGTTTACTATTCACAATATAAATCCACTATCACATACCACTTTACTAGAAAGCCCAGAGTTCTACAAAGCAGACTGATCGCATAGCAGACTGATTGCCCCTCTCGAAAAAAAATTTTCGGGGTAGGTAGTGAAGTGGCTTTCTAGATCACTGGACTTGGTAGTTATATCTCTCATGTTGGTAAGTGTCACCCGAAAAAACAAGGGTTCTATTAATCGAACTACACAAGTTTTGATTAAGACTGGATCATAGATGGACAAAGGATGGGAGTTGTTATCTGACAAGCAACCAGAAATTAACACCCTCAAAATATTCAGGCGCTTGGTATAAAACTGGTATCTGCAATATTTTGGTAGAAATTTAAATTTCAGTGCACTAGTATCCCTTTTCTTGGTACATTGTATAAATGTTTTCGTACACAGTAAATTAATGGCAGAAATAATTGCAAAAAGTGGCTTGATCGGTCAGTCGAAAGCCATCAAATAGAGGATCACTGTGACTTGTTAAACTTAAGGTAAGCATCCAATATTTTATGCTATTGGTTTTATATTTACCATTATAAAGATTCGATTCTCAATCAGAGTATCATATTTCATATTATTGAAATAAACCTTTAGCTTGACCAGGAATTTCTTGGAAAAAAATCATATTCATCATAATCACCTTTGGGACACGTATAAAAATGTCCTGTTAGATAAACAATATGAAGCTAAAATCAAATGTGTTCTTCAAACAAAGTTTTTGATTATTAGATAGAAACAATTTTCAAAATGAAAATATTGAAACTGCTGATATATGCCTCCCTCTACAAATCAAGGATTCCGTACCTTATTTGAGGTTACATTTTCAAGGGAAGTCGGTGTCACAGTGGAACATATCTCAGAGCGAAAATACACTCGCATTAATTTCTCTTACACTGTTTCAATAAATTAGGTATAAAAAACTTTTTTGTCATTAAAAGTATGTCTGACTTATTTCAAAATGTTTTTTCCAGCATTCAGTCCTCTTTTTATACCTGTATGACCCATTGACACCCTTACCCTTTTTAAATAGGATAAAAAGGTAAGCCCTATTTAATTATGATATTGCTAATTTAAAACCTGTTTTTATGTGCTCATTAAATTTTATTGTTTCATAACTTTGCAGTAAATAAACCAAACATAATAGATAACAAAACTAACAATCTGTTGACTTTCAATTTGAAGTGGATAGTTACATTTACAATCAGGAAATAACAACTTTTTCTCACTTGATTAAATCTTTTGAAAAAATTAAAAATTTGTTTAAATCAAAAAATATGTTTGTCTAAACTTATATGACCCATAAACTGAAGTTG
>JXSR01S000774.1:44263-57245 GCA_000969725.1 Ophiothrix spiculata | reverse complement strand
GACTATGGTGGATTGGTATTATTGACTGGCAACTCTCGATGACGATGATGACGTCATAAACTCCTTGGGTTGCCAGTTTTGGATGATCTGTCCATACATGTATATTCTGTCCAGTTTGTATAATACCAATCCACCATAGTCATTCTCGATTGAAAAAGGTTCCAGACTGGAGCTGAAATATTTTGGTTAGTACTACTATTTATTTTCTTGGATTTGAAAACAGAACTTTCCAAATACATTATGTATCATGAACAATCCTGATGAATCTATTCCAAGACTTATACGTTCCTGCAGGGATCATGCGGTTTTGGTGTTTTAGACCAATGGCTGTATGTAGTCAGTGGCTTCAGGCTTGAAGATACCTTGTCCTAAGGGAAGTCAGCGGAAGGCTTGGTGGTGAAGTTTGCTGAGTCATCCACAAGCCCAAGTACCATCAGGGAGGCCTGGAAACAATTGACAGATAAGGGGTTTCCCCATCAAATTATGTGTGATTGTGTTGACCAAAAGTATCCAACCAAGATTAAACTTTCAAGAGAAATTTGAGAATGACGTCGAACATGTCTTGGTCATGTTTACAGGCATGATTATCTTCAGGTTTTTGCCTGAATTCAGGTAACAATGCTTGGATCTTCACTGTACAAAAGTATTGGGAAATTCACATTTTCAAGCAAATTCAGGCAAAATTACAAAAAGCCATAACCATCCCTGTGTTTACTAAGATTCACTATTCGCCATTATCTTCTAAGAGTACTGTTTGTGAGTCTCACTAGGTGTATACAGAAAAAGTTAAATCTTTAAAAGGAAGTTGTGTCTAGTACATTTACCTAGTTTGTTGAGAGGCAAACTGGGTACAATACTCAAACAAGTCCAAATTTAGAATTCAGCATATTATATGAGGGGGGTGGGGAGGAATTGTACAAACATAACAAAAATAAGGACTGGGGTACTTTGTTACAGGAGTGCACATTCCACACGCAGGCTATGTTCATAGGGTGACAAAATTGGCAAAATCCAAGAAAATGTGTATGTGTGTTTTGGGGGCTAATAAAAATCAGAATGCAAAAAATATTGTTTAGAGTAGTTTCTTAGTCAATCCTTAATCCTAGATCGGGCTTAAATTTTGTTGAATACTTAAGCATGACATCTTCCAATGAAAACAATTGCCCCTACCCTGAACAGCATTAAGCCTTTAATACATCCTAATAGTAAATAATAATAAAAAATCACCATGTCTGTGAAGCTTAGAATGTTTGCCAACAATATTACGTTGCATAGTTGCAATCCGGGGTTGCAATCCTTCAAAATTAGTTCAAATTATAGACAGAGATAAGTCTTACACTGTTTTATTTTGTATATAGGAAGTTTTGGATTATGAGAATTGTTATGTAAGTGGGGTGATATTATGGTATGATCCTGTGGACAGGATCATACTATACAGGAATACAGTAAGTGCCATATTTAGCAATATTTAGCAATTAGCAGTAAGCCTATGTCATAAATTCATTCAGAAAATTGCTGTAATTGTAGGTAACAAAAGGTAGAAAATGAGGCGTGAAAAGGGAATTTCCTATTTAGTCATGCAATTCAATTGTTTGATACTAAAATTTTGTCAATAAAGTACAAGAATAAAGCGTGGAAAGGGGGATACAACACGAAATAGAGAAAAAACAAATAAAGAAAGGGTATTAAGAGAATGTGTAGAATGACAGAAAGAAAGAGTAGGATAAAAGTAATTTTACAGCACAAATTACCGTCATTACAACAAATTCCTCGTTGAAAAAAAGGGGGTGACATCATATTCAAATTCTCCATGGTGCCACTATCGCAAAGCATACTTTTAACTTCTAGCTAGTAGCGGTATAAGAGTACGGTATTCAACCCTCTTAAATTAATAATCAGTCGCAGTGCCTATTCTTGTTGACATAATCAATGACTAGTAATGTTTGAGAACAGCATACCAATGACTCCTACGAGCCATTCACCGACCATGTATGTTCACCGACCATGTCAATAGCAACATATACAGCAAATGTGATTACTATATGCTAATCCCAGAGAGATGATTAACACGTCTCTGTCAACTTCCACATTAAAAAGCATTCATTTGAATCGGAATTACAATGGCAAAGCTCTTACGATGCTCGTACGACAGTCGTGCGAACGCCGTACGAGCTCCGTACGAACGTCGTGCGTCAATCGTATGCAGGTACTCGCAAGGCACTCGTAGCAAGATATTGAACATGTCAAATAACCAGGCTGCGAGCTTAAGAACTGTTTTTGATTGTACGATGCTCTTGGGGCGTTCGTACGACGTTCGTACGAATCGGTCAAAACAACTGATTGCAGCTTGTTTGTAAGGCGTTTTCAACCAGTCGTAAGGGTATTTTTTAATCTGTTTTAAAAACAAAACTCATTTTCGTCATGGGGAAATACATCTATTAACATTGCCCAGAAAAGAAATTTCATAAAAATTAACATTTGTCAGATATTTGTAAAAAAATATAACTATTCTTGCGAGCGCCGTGCGAACGTCGTACGAGCCTCATTCTTAAAGGAGTCGTACAAGTCTTTTGATCGTATGATCATTGTGACCGTAGCTTTACTGTATTCTCACGATTGCAAAGTAAGTTCTTGTTCAAAACTGTGACTGTTAACAACACCACAATCATGTTAAAAATACACTTATTAGGACTATACTTCAAGTTTTTAGTTACGATTGAATTTCACTTTTAAATGCTTCAACAAATTGTTAAAAAAAGGAAAAGCATCATTTTCTTAAATAACTTTGAAAAGAAAAAGAAGCAAGGATAAGAATTATTGTCATTTGATGTAAAGTGAATCATTTGACTGACCCGTCCCCCATTGCAGAATCCTCTTCAGACCTGTTTAATTACTAAAAGGACATTTTAACAGATATACAGGGTGTCCCAATAAAAATGCATCACTTTTGTTTTTGATCATATCTCAAAAACCAATTGACAAAAATTAAAACTTTTTTATAATAAAAATAATATAATTTAGTCCTTCATCGGTGAAATTTTGAGCAAAATCCGTCGAACCATTCTTGAGAAAACTAGAATTTTGTAAGAAGACTCAATTTTACTCCATTCCAATGGGGTTTACCACAGTAACAGTAACTCATGTTTATCATGTTAATTAAGCACATCTTTGGTTACTATTGATCAATTTAATTTAAACTTGCAAAGCAGACACTTAAAAATCGCAAAATATGGAATAGACACTGAAACACGATTTTGATATCTTTTTCAGCACTGAACGTGGCACCGTAATTCAATGTGTTGGTTTTGCTCTTTTGCAGCGTTAAATAAAAAAAAAATGAGTTCATGGTTTCTCAAGAAAACCTAGGCAGAGATTTCCTTTAATGGAAAGTCTATTTCAGAAGATTTTATATCTTCTAAGTTTTAAGCTTCTTTTACATAAAAAGAAAATATTTATGACTGTCTCTTCTTTTAAAAGACCAGTGTCAAGAAATTCAAATCAAAATAACAAAGCAGTTATACACCTCCTCGTGAAAAGTGGAATGTCTGATAGCTCGCGTTGAATAATTTTGGTACAATTTAAACTAAGTTTCAAGCAACTCTGCCTTTTGCATTTCCACAATCCGTTTCCAGGTGCCTTTTGAGTTCTTATCATCATGTTCCTGGTTCATTCTAAATCCCAAACAATGAAGGGAGACGAGTGTGATCAGACATACTTCCAAGTTTTAATCAGGTTTATCCAATTCTATATTTTCTGTTGTTGTTGCTATTGTTGTCGTTGTTGTTATTGTTTTGTAGTTGCTTTCCTAAAAAGGTGTTTATCAATGAATGAAATGAATTTTTCATTTAGAGTATGCCTACTACTGTGGTGACAGATCGATGATAGTTTCAAATATGCGTTACTGTGGTAAACCCCATTGGAATGGGGTAAAATTGAGTCTTCTTACAAAATTCTAGTTTTCTCAAGAATGGCTCAACGAATTTTGCTTAAAATTTCACCGATGACAGACTAACTATACTTATTATTATTATGAAAAAGTTTGAATTTTTGTTCATTGGTTTCTGAGATATGATCAAAAACAAAAGTGATGCATTTTTATTGGGACACCCTGTATATCACTTACAACAAAGAAATTTCAACAGATTTACATCAGAACAGCCTTCTGCTATAATGCAGCTGGGCCTACTTGTAGAAACCTTTTTAAACAACCATTTAAATTCATGGTATGTTCAAGCAATTGTCTACTAAAGACACTGACTGATGTACATTCTTTATAGAGTTTAAAGCCCACTGCCAATTGTACATGTGGAGATAATGAATCAGCGGATGTCAGGCGATTTATTTCCATAAAATCACAAGAACTTTTAAAAAATCAACAGAGGACAGATATTTATAAAGAAAGGACATATTCTAGAAATTGACATAGCCAGAACTTTCAAGTGTTAAGATCGGCTGGAGTAAAGCAACGTCTGTTGATAAATCTCCAGAACTTGGAAAGCTTCATTAGATGACAATTATATATGAAGAGAGTTAATGTTCTAGAAATTTAAATGGCTGGGGCCTGAAGAGTTCGGGTATCATTTAAAAAAGGGGTTGAGCAAAAAGGGTTTGAGCACCTTTTTGGTCTACAAGATGTTTTATTCAAGAGCAAATGTTGATCTTGACCATCCGAATTGTTAAGAAATTTTTGGGATAACAAACTCAAGAATTGTTCTATTTAGCTACACTGCAGCACAACAACTATGATGGCGTGAATTCTATAATGATCTTTGGATATCAATACCATTGCTTGCCAGTTGCAGCTAGACATAGGGCTCTGAAACAAGCTTAAAAGTACAATGTTAGGATCAAAACATAGTTCTTTTGAGCTATCAAACATTTGGAACAACAAATCTTTGTTATCTTATAATCTGATATATAGTTCCAATGTATTTTCTATTAATAACAGAGGCTTGGTGATGAAAAATCAATACACCACAAAATTTTCTTTGATTTTAAATGTTTGGTGATTTTCAACACCAGGCATCCGTTATTGATTAGAAGATGCATTGGAATTAATGTAATAACAAAGACTTGTTGCACCAAATGTTTGATAGCTCAAAAGAACTATGTTTTGACCCTTAGTTGTCCAATTCATTTCTAAACTACTCAGAAGTACAATACAAAGATAACATCAACCTTCACATGATTTTTGTACATTGTTCGCATTATCTGTCTACATTTACAGGACAATCTATCAAAAGTCGAGTTGAATAACATGCATGTTAGTTGTATAGTTTAGATATGGATTGTCATTTTTATCATGTCTGTATTGGCCGGAAACTATACGCATTCATTAGTGATAGCAATCATTTCCATATATTTCCTTAGATACAAGGTGGTATAACCTTTTAATTATATTAAGTTAATCACTGTGCGACAAGTTAATAAAACGAGTCACAATCTCAGAAATGTTTGTGACCTGGTCACAACCATAGAACAGCACGTTGTCATGTTTTTTACTTATATACCAAATTTTTGAACTTTTGATGTTGAAAATTATATCCCTCTTTTGGAAAAAATGCAACACCCTGTGGTGTTTATCATAGTCATATGTGATGACTCACCCCGAAAGGGGGGGGGGGGACTTTGCGACAGAACACTTTTCAAGAAACAGGTGAAAACGAAAAATAAAGAAATAATAAGAATTTCCAGCAGATTTTCTGTTGTAAAATTTGATCGTCTTGATCAATTTCAACAAGTGAGGTGTCTTTTATTAGCTTAGAAAATGCCGCAACACATGAAATGAAAAAATCAAAATTGATGTCATCTGCAAAGTCCTCCCTTTCAGGTGTGAGCCATCACATAATTATGAGGTTGAATTCATAAAAGTAAGCAATTGTTTTTCTATGGCTTTTACTTGAATATCTGCCCATATATGGATAAAAGTTGAAGTTATACGCTGCGGAAGTAGTGACGTCATAATTTATGCAAATCGCCCAACACATGCGATCTGGTTCCAAACAAACATTTATACCACACGTTAAGTCTGTGGGGAATCATTTCTATTTTACTTTTAGTACTTTTGAATCCAAATGAAACAAAAATAAGCAGACTACAGTAATGTGGTATAGAAAAGAGTCATGTAATAGACATTCCTGTCATTATTTTTTTTCAATTGTGTACAAAAAGTGAGTGAAAAGGTGGTCTGATTTTTGAATGTACGTAAATCTATTGTGTTAATACGTGTGATCAGTGGAACCACTATGGACATGATCATTTGTTTGGAACCAGATCGCACGTGTTGGACTAATTATCATAAATATTACGTCACTACTTCCGCAGCTTATAACTATAGAAAAAGCAATTGCTACCCTCATGAATTTGGGCTATACTTGATATGTACATAAAGGAGGTTGCAATGTCCAGATTTATGCTCTCCTAAGGCCAAGTAAAAAAATATAATAGTTTTTCGTCCTCGCGCGCTTGCGCTTTGGCTGCAGCATCAAAAAAAGTTGGGTTTCCCCCAAAAAAAGAAAAATTCACTGAAAATCCGAGTTATTTCACAATCTACACTTCTTGATCGATCTTGAAATGTTCTCTTATGCAGCATATACATGTGTATCTGTTCCGTATTTGGTAGAATTTCCCATATTTCAACTCGTAAATATCTGTTAAAAACGGGATGTCCCGTATTTACAGGGTAAATAAAAATAAAACCTGCCCGCATCCTCCTTTTAAAAAAAAAAATTGGACAAGAAATTATTATATTTTTTTACTTGGCCTGACTACCAAATCTAAGGGGTACAATAGCTCAGGTATGATGCAATAAACAACAAAATGGCAGCGAGGGTGGATTTTTTAAATCCTTAAATAAAACTCTTAGATCCTAGACAGAATGATATGAGAGTGATCAACTTGTGTCATCAGTATGAGATGGCTTGCATGACATCCATGTTTACATTGTAAATGTTATTTTTATCTGTGTCTGTGTTTTCAGGAAATCAGTCACGACAGTCGTAACAAGCAGTTCCATAAACTCTTCCCTGAAGTACCAGACGATGAGGAGGTTATTAACAGTGAGTATCTCGCCAGAGAATATGCCCCAGAAATATTGTTCTATTTATGGATCTATGTAGAACGAAATTAGTCCAACAGGTTTTGAAATTTACCCCAAAAGACCTTGTGAAAATGTTTGATAAAAATACCTTATTTAGCAGAGCTCAGGTGTAACCAAGGCAAACTAGATTATGAAAAAGTAAAAATAAGAAAAGGGTTTTAATCCGGGGGAGGGGGGTAGCACTGCCATTGCAAGGTGGACACCATGCTCATACATGACCTCTCAAAATGGACCCTAAACAAGTAACTATCCTTCGTTCATATTATACCCTATACAAGTATTTTGTTGTATTTTTTCCCACCCTAAACAAGTATGAAGTCTGAAAAACATACCCTTTTCAAGTAAGCCTTCATTAATGTTTTTCATAAGATATTCTTGTCTTTTTGGCTATATATTGCCCTTTTAACAACACATTGCTCATTATGTCATCAGCCAATTGTTCTGTTTGATTGAAAATGGCAAAATTAGGAAAGGTTCTATTTTCATAGCCTTAACCAAGTACCAAGCTTTTGTAAACTATACCGGTATACCCTTATTTCCAGATTTTTGTTAATTTGATACCCTTACCAGTGTAATCGAGTATATCGCCCGTTCGTAAAAAAAATTACAATTTTTTGTACAGGCATGGTGTCCATCTTGTAATAACAGTGCCCCTGGGGTTTTTAATATAATATTTAATAACATTTGGGCCCATATTCCAGAAAGATGTTTAATTAAATCAAGGTTTTATTTCTTGTCAACAGTGAGCACGACTCATTGAACTGCTCTGCTTGAAAGCTGCAATGATGCGTATCATTCCTGGACAGTTGATGCTCAGTTAAACAATTGTTTAGCTAAACATCTTTCTGGAATACGGGCCCAAGTTGATGTTTTGTATTGTGATCAATATGCTTGATAGTTCAATCCAATATTATCATGATCTAGGTTAAGGGCTAGACCTGCCCGACAGCCAATGACAGGTGATTTTGGTGTCAGGCAGATAAAAATAGAAAGTTACCTGCCTGTCTGGTACACATGTCTCTGCATCTCATGAGAATTTACGCAATTTGATATAAATCTCTAATGAATTTCTCATTGGGAAGGTATCTTTGAGATGTTACATGCACTGACAAATATTTCCTGTAAATTTTACAGGAAAATATCTTGCAATTCTATGCCAACATTTTACTGTAATTTTTACAGGTTCCTGTAAAATTTAATACAGTCAGTAAAATATCTGCATTAAAAAGGTGTTTCATTATTTTACCCTGAGCTGGATTTGATCCTGGAATACCCCGTATCATGTATAAGCAGATCCCTTGGTACCGTGTACAGCGCATTAACTGATTGAGCCACGCTGACTTGTGATAAGTGAATGGGGAATTTTAAATGCTTATCGATCAACAAATAGATTAGATTCACTGTTCACGGAAATATTGACGAATCTTAATGATTTGTAAGAGGGAAAGTAAAGAGTATTATGATCTTCAATCAATTTCCACAATAACATTACTTAAAAAAAATTGAACAAGATATTCCTCTGAAAAAACTGCTGGATTTAACCGTCAAAATACATTACATGTCTTAAACCGTAAAAAAACAGTAATATTTTGCAGTGTACCCGACCAGCTAGTACAAAAATACCAATGTCCAATTCTGGCTAGGTTATTTTACAACATTGGTATTCTATAAATTCATCGAGGTTTAAAATTATGCATGGATAGTGGTGTATGTGGGAGATAGTGGAAATGCAGGAAATCTGCTGTGGTGATAGCCCTAATTATGACACAGGTCTGTGGTTGAACGTGATAGACTTGTAGCTTGTAGGAAGTACTCCATGGAATAAAGCCAGAGTTGTTGCTTGTAAAATGAGACAGAAATGCACATTACCAACAGAGATATTCAAAGACTTGAAAGCTCTTGAAGTTGGAGGCACTTGCATGTTTTTCAAAATTTGTTCACATACTTTGGTAGCTTTTTTCTTCTGTTGGCTTAATTCTGCTGAGGAAATATAAAATATTTTTTCAAGAAATCATGGAAATAAAAATGTCCTAGTGTTAAAGAACCTTAAAAAGGTCAGATAATAGAATTGTGCTTTACATCACAAGTAACAACCTTTATTATTCACAACAATACACTTTGACTTTGCAACAATACGTCAAGTTTACAGCAATGCACCTCGGTTTGCATCAATACATCTCAAGTTTGCTGCAAATATACCTCTTGATTGCCGAGAACTCGTAAGGATGGTTAAAACTGATAAAAGTGGGTTTTGTTGGCTTAGCTGTGGCGTGCCATTATTCTTACTACTCTGCCAACTACTCTTTTGCTATATGTGATTTTAGTGTATATTGTTTAATGACAGATACACTTTGGGACCAAAGGTATTCTCCAGATAGTTCTTTGGTGTAAAACGGGGTTGGTTTCAGCTTGTGGTGTTGTTCTTTAAATGAAAATAATATTTGACAATACATGAACCAGAGTTAAGATTTTGAAGGTGGTAATCTGGTATTGAGTTATGCCATTAACACTAACAGAACAAAATCTCACTAAATCTTACTTTAGAAAATGCGCAAAGTCCAGATACGTCACAGACAGGGGTTATATGCAGGGACCAACCAACCGGGCAGCTTCTCAGTGGTGGCTTGCTACAGGTACCACTCACTTGGGAAACTGGAGGTCTCTGGTTTGAATCCTGGTGAAAGTATTTTTCATCACCCTTCCCTTTTTAAGGAAACAAGAAAAGTTCAATTATCAGTTAGGCTTAAACATTGTCAAGATCAGAAGTGAATTTTGCTACCTTACAAATCATACTGAAATCCTGGTGACTCATTTTCTTTGATTTGTCATATTTGCATATGGATCATGATGATGTGGATCTTTCAAACCTGTTACAACAGATTATGTAATTAGGTTAATAATTTAATTAAGCAACATATTTAGTATCAACATTTCATATATTTGCATGTATTGGGATTAAATAATTGCAAATTCACAACGTCACACTTCATTATTGTGCACTGTGTTAAAGTCTTTTGGAAGAAATGGGTGAATCATGAACCCATACCTCACCTTGCACAAAATGACTCTTTCTTGAGTTACGGTGAAAAACTCTTTGGAATTGACACTTTGCCAAAGTATCTTTGTTCGTTTATTTGTTTCATCTGTTTGAATGGGAGCATTTAAGTTTTACACAGAGTAGGTTGAATAGTTATTTTATAAAGGCTTGCACCTGAGTAATAGGCTGAAATCCATCAGAACTCAACTTTGGGCTTTAGAAAGAAAGATTTTGGACCCCAATGGAAATAAGCTTCTGTGCAGAGACGGAGATACTTATAGAGGCTTTCTTGAATTAAACCCTGATCACATAATCTTGCAGCGAGGTTACAAAGTTTTTACGGCATCATACTGGCTAGAATTCAGCGGACACTGACCTGACACTGGCTGGTGTCCGGATGGTGTCTGTGCCAAGACCGGGTGGTGTCCTTGAGTTAGAGATGCCAAAAGCATGCCGCAAGAATTTAATTCTGAGTTAAAACCTTGTGGCCTTTTTACGATGTCTTCAGTTATGGTCACATAACAGGTATCGCAAGTATTCACCAGTGTCATACAGATGTCACACCGGCGTTGCGGTGTTGCAGCTTCCTTTGGCTGATATGATCATAGCATTATCCTTTGCAACTCTTGGCTATGTTGCTATCAGCCTAGAAAACCTTTCTTTCTTTCTCTCATTTCATAGGACCAATATTGAAGGACCCTATCTGTGTAGGAAGTAATATAAATCCAGTTGCTGTTGGATCAAGCTAGTCATTTCATTAAGGTCAATTACATATGATTCACATTGCAGCTTTCAATGTAAAGGATATAGGTTTTGACCTTAATTTGGGCCACTGAAACTTTTGAACCTGTCCTCCTTGCACAGGTTCCTTTTTATGTCAGACTGGTATAGGAAGTACTACAGCCTAATCCAGCCAGCCAAATTTTCATAAAAAGTCTATATTGCAGCTTTTAATAGTCTTTTAATGTAAATGATCTAGATTTTGAACTGTCCTTTTTGTGTCTCACCATGGTCTGACCAGCAATGCCCCAGACATATATTGAATGCTAAGTCTGGTCTGAATCGAATACGGTTGCACTCAGACAACCTCTTACAAAACTCTCATTGACCAGTTGAACAGGAAGAACCACCAGGAAGAAAAAAATGTAAAAGATATGTTTGAATCTTATATAGATTTATGAAACCCTTTATTTCAATTTTATAAGGGTATTTTAAACAAACAGTAACATCTTGTTGCAAAACAATTTTCGACACACAAATTAAGAAATAGTTGAGTTCATATCAGGATTTTTATTGGAAAATGTCACAAAAACTGAACCAAAATGACAAATGTTCATGTGACTTGCATCACAAGATGATACTTTCATGTGTCTTATTTTGTTATGTCTCCTTCAAGGAATTTTTATAGGGGAATCAGGATACGCCGCCATTTTGTGTCGCTCGTGGAGCAGAGTTATTGTACCTCCGGATATATTCGGAGTTTGGTCCGATATCCAGGCAGATCATGTAAATATTTACTTGACATATATACAGCGTGTTGCATTTTGTTTCACGCGAAACCCTGTCTGTGTTTCAAGTAGCGTGTATTGCGACTTGCTCTGATCAAAGTACGCCAATTTTCCCGCTAATCCATTGCGAAGACTCTCGAAGTGTGGCACGCGGAGCCGTAAAATGACGGAGGTACAATTACTCACCCTCCATGAGCGAGTATTCAATGATGGCTGCCATCCCATAGGATTTACACAATGGTGAAATCAAAATGGCGGCGAGTTCCGATTCCCCTTTTTAAACTTCTTGGTCTCCACAGTGTTATATGACCTGGTGGAGACATCTGAAATTATATAGGTGTAAGCAAGGAACTTGTTTTCAGAGATCACATCATGCTCATATTATTAGGCATTATCTCAACTATCTCTAAAACTTCACTTTTTACCATACTTACCAAGTTTTTTGTTGTCACAAGAAGCATTATGCCCATACAAACTTACTACTGTTATTGTTTTCTCAAAAACAAAGAAATGTTGAAATTAGAGACAAAATTGTCCATCTCTAGATTTATGGTTACCAGTAACCATGGTAACCATAGATTCCAGTTGGCAGCTTAATGACACTGTTGGTTTGATTCAGCTTTATACCCCGTCAAATTCAATCAAATATAATTGAATATGAGCTCTATTTGAGGTGAAAAACTCAAAAATAAAAAGAAACATGTTTTATAATTGTCCGAGAGTGATATTTTAAAAGAAACTGTAGCCAAGGAGTATAAAAGTTTGGGAGGGGACACAAATGTGATACTGTGAGTAAAACAGGGTTGAATAAACTCTTTTTTTTAAAGGAATTTTGTTGATTTTTGACTTAAAAATGTGTTTGGACTATTTGGTAGGTACAAAATTGTCAAATTTTAAAATCATGGGCCATCCCTTTAATAGACATTTCCAGTATTTTGAGCACTGCTTATTGTTTGTGCGTCTGTTTTCTAACATGCATGTTATTGCATCGTAAATGGAAAGTGCTTCTTGACGTCATTTCTACTCATTAAAAGATCCCATGAATAGAAACCTTATAAAATGTTATTGATTTGATATAACAAGTATATTAGTAGATACACATTTGCTTGAATAAGAAATTCAATTACTTAAATCACTTGAAAGTGTAGAACTTGATTTAATCAAGAGCTAGAATATTGATTAGTGTGACTACACTCCCGGTCAAAAGTGTTTGCGCACGCTTAAATACGGGCAAAAACGTAATTATTATATCAAACAACCAAAACTCTGCAAAAATTCATGTTTTTATAGGTGCATAATGTATTCAATATAAATAATCTATGTTTTCTCTGATATCCG
>JXSR01S000771.1:55072-69406 GCA_000969725.1 Ophiothrix spiculata | reverse complement strand
AAATAAGGGAATTACGACATGAAAAACATAGTGCAGTAAGGGAATTTGTTACTGCACCGCTGTATTAGGCTACCTAGTATATAACACATGACCATTTATGGTATAAAGGGCCTGTTAGCTTGGTTAGATCAGTGAGTCGTGAGGTGGCGAGATTTCCCTTTCCTTTATAACAAATTATACGTACATTGAAATATTGAATCGAGTGTGCACTTGATGTTTATTATGAATATTAATGGGTCTGAAAAATATGTTTAAAAGCCCTGTAAAATCAAAAATATAGACCTGGAAGAAAAAAGATGTTGCACACTCAAGTATAAATATTGTGTAAGTATAATGCAATTAGAATTGTCGAATTATGTGTGACATTTCGTGCAATTTTACTGGCAAGGTATTTCACGCCATGTACCTTCAAAATCAGCTGGTGATTTTCTTGAAAAATATCGATTCAATATAAAATATCTATTTATGCCGATACGTTTATAGCAAATTTTAAACATTTTTCTTGAAGTCCTGTAAAAATCTTGCGTTAAAGTGTCCTAAAACAACATTGATGTAAGGGTTCTTTTTTTTTAAGTCCTGATACTGCAAATCAACACTGAATTTTCCATAATTGCGCATGCGTAAACAATTACTTTAAATACCAAGAATATATTTTTGAATACCCTTCGTCAACATTCTAAGTTCGCTGGTCCAGTAGTTATAAATCTCGACTGTTAATCTCAAGACTATGGGCTCGAATCCCGCCATAGTCGTTTTGATAAATTTTTCTTCTTATTCTTTTTTTTTTTTTTTTTTTTGGCGAAGCGGGTTGAATTTTCTTCAATTTTAAACTGTCACGAATGAAATTCTAGAATCTTGTAGAATCTTTAAATATAATTTATATTGTAAAAAACCAAAACGGTTACTTTTCAGCCAGAAAAACGCATGTCTCATTCATTACATTTCACATAAAATGCAAAATATTTCATCGCAGCGAGAGGCCATTCAAAACACTAGCTATGAGGATGACCCGTCGGAACAAAAGTTAGTAGTGATCGAAATATTGATGCCTAGTTATCACAATATAAATCGCAGTCAATTATGAAGAGCGAGACTTGTAATTTAGAATTCGCATAATGATGTCGATTACTACGACTTGACCGAGATAAATCAGATTGATTAGCTTCGATGTTTGAATAATAATCAACTGGAAGTTATCGAGACAAATCATTTTTCTTTTACCCTTTTACCCTATTCTATTGTGAACGTGATATCTTAAATGTTACAAGGCATTAAGGCTCTGTCACACATCAACGTATAGAGAAAAACATACGCCTAACGTACTTTATCCCACTATTGTTCTGTTGTATGCATTGCTGTTCGTCATGTGTACTTCCAGATGATTATTATTCAAAAGGGCAGGCTTGTTTTACTTTTTATAATACTACTATTCATCACTGGAACTCCCTGCTAAATGAAATCAAGGGTACCCATGATTTTCAAGCTTTTAAACAATTAGTCAAAAACCACTTAGCTCATCATAATTGCATTGATTCTTGAGCTGGTCCGCTGGTCTCCTTGTTTGTGTGCATCATCATTTTTTTCCTGTTCTTCAGTGATCTCTCCTTCCTCATTTCCTAAGGACCCCAATGGAAATAAGCTTTTTAAAGCTTTTTGGGCTATCCTTGGTACTCTTGGTTTATATAATTCTTTGTGTAGTTCAATTACATTTATCATGTTTATGTGCAATTATTGTATTTATGTGTGTTTTAATATTGCTATTTAAATGTGTATATGTTTTATGAGTACCTAATAAAATCAAATCAAATCAAATCAAATTCGTTACAAGTACGTTCAATACGTTATCCATAATATTGTTCTGTTTTATGCATTGCTGTTCGTCATGTGTTCGTTACAAGTACATTCAATACGTTATCCATATGGTCTGTCCGTTATGTATGCGTTTACTTCGTTATTCATACGGTGGTGGTCCAGACAAGAAGCTCTTCATGGACATAATTATGTCTTTCAAGAATCAACAAACCCAACTGCATGTTCATTCATTCATTCATTTATTTATTATCCATCATTCACACAAAAAATTACACAACACAAGGGTATAGTAGTATTAATAATCAGCTGAGATGGAGGAATTGCATCAAGAAGCCGAAGCCTGTAGAACAATGCAATCCCTTTACAAATATTAAACAAAATCAATACATACAAATAGTACAAAAAAGAACAAAACAAAAATCAAAACATTACATTACCATGTTCCTATTTTCAGAAAAATCATTAAATAATCATATATGTCAGAGTGATTAAAACCAGCAAAGAGATATACAAACAATCAGTCATATACTGAAAGTGATCAGGCAACAGAAGCTCTGATGAGCAACAATATATAAAACCATTGAGCAACATAGAAATCACATCAATTATGTTTCTTGATATGATCATCAATTTTTCGTTTAAAGCTATTTAAATGAACAACGGATTTGATGTTGGTTGTGTGGCTGCATTCAAAATGATTCTTGACAAAGCTACCTTATACCGCTCTGGTAGATGAGAAACAAATAATTGAAAATTTTGGTTGAACAACACTTTACCAACAACACACATTAACTTGTATTATTTCATGTTGTAATTTATTTCAATGTCTTACAATGTACCGTAATAATATAAAATCCAAGAATGTTAAATAAATCAAAAAGTAAGCAAAGATAAACTAACAATTAACGCAATTAAGGATACAGTATAAAGAGGTGTATGACCAAGAAGGCATACCGGGACTAGAACTTATTTCTGTGCTGACAAGCCTTCCCTTATCTTTGGTTAGCTAAAGATGGTTTCATGGTCTGTCGTGTAGTTGTGTGAGAAATCATTATAAAATAGTTACAAAATGACGAAGGAAAATAACACAATTTAACATAAATGTTTATAAAGTGTACATATCACTAATATCTATATAAGATAGTATATTTGTGACAAGTTTATTGGGGTAGTATGATTTCTGTAATGACAATTAAAAGTCAGCTCTAAAGGAAGCGCCCCGTTGGGTGTATTATAGGCGGTGACACTCCACTAACTATTAAAAGTTGGCTCCAAAAGTTTTATAGGCTTGATCAAATACCATTTGCAGTTTTCCCACATACAAATATCCAATCAACGGCTGCGAGGTAAATCACATTTTGTAAAATAATCATGAATTGCATTTTACAGAACATCAAACCTTACGGATTTTAAACTTTAAATTAAGTCAAGTCAAATGGAACTTTTTTACTCCCATTAATGAAAATTAATTGTCTATTTATAAAAAAAAAGACACAACCGATTATATCTAATACAATCTCACCCCTTTGAGTTATGGATTACGATATAGTGTTGGGCAAAGGAGAAAAGATAACGGTCAGTTGCGGCACGCAAATGTGCCCTGGTTTTGAAATCAGCTGACCTGCAAGTGCAAGCTGACTATGTATTGGATGACCAGCATATTATGTTTAGCGGATAAGCAGAACCCCGGGGGACACCCAACTTTGGTTTTGGTATGGGTGTGCGGCCCCGGTATTTGAAACCCTAGTCTAGGGAACGGAAGATTGACTCTGAAAATGGGGTCTAGAGAACTGGAGGGACCAAAAATGACCCTTCAGAACTAGTTTTGTTGGGCAAAATTTGGGCTCTGGAAGCAAAAATGTTCAAAGTTTTTCTTGAAATGGGGGTCTTGGGAACTAAATTTCAAAAAAAAAGGCTAGAGAACAAACATTTTTTGAAAATAAGGCTTAAAGTTTTTGCTTGAAATGGGAGTCCAGGGAGTGGCAGACTGTTGATTGATTGATTGATTTTATTCGGTTCATTTCAACTTGATAATTAATATATAAATATATAAAAACAGTTTACAATAATATGATGCATGATACATTCAAATTGACATTGTAAAACATTAAAAACATAAGAGACAGTTGAATAAAAACCAGGATAACTCATTAAGCCGTGTTTCAGGCTTATTTCCAATGAGGTCCAAGGAGTTGCAGAAGAAATTAAGGCAAGCGCAAGCAGGATTGAAAGATAAATTAAACAAACACAAAATAAATATAACAGGTAATAAAAATTTGGACCTCATTGGATCATTTACTTGAGAGGTACCCATGTATTGCACTTTTGAATCCCGAAATATCATTGTAATGCTTCAGATTTTTAGGGAGGAAATTCCACTCCTTTTTTGCACTAAAATAGAAGGTAGAGCCAGCATGAATTTTAATCTTAGGGACATGGAAGTTGTTGTTTACACTACCTCGTGTGTTGTACTTGTGGATATTGGACACAGAACAAAATTTGTCATGCATATAAGCAGCACACATATTATTATTGATTTTGTACACATGACACAATTTTAAAAACTTGAGTTAACTCTGTTCTCAACACTGAGATATCTTAAAGCGGAGCGATGACTCTGATCAATGTGATCTCTGGGACCAAGGTTTATAATAAATCTGACCATTTTGTTTTGAGTACATGTAGTTTGTAATCTCTGTTTTGTTTTTTGACCAAGACCTGAGAACCATGCAGATGAAGCGTAATCAATGTGACACTGAATAAGTGCTGAACAAAGAATTCTACGGCAGTCTTGATTGAGACATTTGGCTTGACGATAAAGAAATTTGAGCCGAGAATTTGATTTTTTGATAACATTTTAGGCAATAATTTCCCCAGAAACTGCTTGATCAATGTTAACACCCAAGTATTTGACAGAATCTTGTCCTCTAATAGTTTGTCCCATACAATCAACCTTGAAATCCTTGGCAGTCTTGATTTTACGCTTTGAACCAAAAATCATACACTCTGTTTTACCGAGGTGTAGAGAAAGCTTGTTGTCAACAAGCCATTCATTACATGACTTAAGCACCTTACCGAGTTTATCAGAAATCATGTTGGGATTACTATGAGAGAACAAGATTGCACTGTCGTCAGCATAAAGCATTAACTTACAGTCAGGATCAATACTGATAATCATATCGTTCACATAACATAGGAACAGCAACGGTCCTCGGATACTGCCCTGAGGGACACCACATGTGACTTCTAAGGGAAGAGAAGTGATATTGTTGATGTTCACAACCTGGTTTCTGTTGGAGAGATATGACCGAAACAAGGCGTGAAAAGGGGGTCTTGAGGGCCGCACATACCCGTATCACCTTTCTAGATCAGTACATCCCCCCCCCCCCCCCGAAGCAGGACATAATTCCAACTGGAAGTCTGGTAGACATCCACGTACTTATTAAGTTTCATTGACAAATAATGATTAATTAATTTAACCTGGTTTTAACAACCACAAATAGAACGGTATTTAATTAGGGGTGATCGCAACCACAGTGTGAACCTTTTTTCTTTGAAATAGTTTGTTTCCTATGAAATGAATTAAAATGTTGAAAAACATTGGGTGACAAAAAGTTTTTTCCTTTGCAAAAAAAATCGGTCACAGGAATATACACCAATCCCGGCTGCCCTAACGTTCAACCTAATTGTATTAATCATATTAAAATATACGATTAAAAAGCAGAATTTAAACTGAGCATGCAATGTTGTTTGAGGTGAACATTATTCATTTTTTTACCAAAAATTCACATTTTGCTTTAAAGAAAGTTGAAAAAGCAGTACATATAACTGGAATATGTTGCATAATAAATTTTTGAACCCATTCTCAAAATTTTATTTAGTTTAGATTGAAATTTAGTAAATTTTATGCCAATGTATTGTTATTTTTGGTAAATTCAGATTTGTGCAAGAAGACTATACATATTTCAAATTATTTATTATATTTGATTATCGATTATGTTGTTTGATTTGTAATGATTTTGGCTTAAAAAGGTAAATAATTTATTTTGACATCAGATGCCTCATTTGCATATCTAATTTTGATAGTACGAACAGCGCCATCTATTTTGACACTTACAAATCATATGTTTCTATTTCTATTGGGTTCAAACAACAGTGCATGATGATTTTGCCAAAATTATGTCAAAACAAAAATCTTCATTCATGAAATTCTTTAACTTTAATGTTTTTTGGGATCTACAAACATTGTCTAAGGAGGGTTTTCTCAAACTTTTGATTTTTATCTTAGGGTTTTTAATAAAAAAAATAAGTCAAAATCACCTTTTTTCAAAAAAACCCATGATTTTTGACATTTGTTGACCAATATATTTATGGCATTTTTTCAAAAAAATTAAGATAAAATTCCAAAATTTGAGAAAACCCTTCTTATAGACATTTGTTTTTTAGATTCCAAAACCATAAAAGTTCGCAATTTCATGAATGCAAAATTTTGTTGCTTTCCAGAATTTTGGGTACCAAAATTTACCATTTTAGTCAAAACTGACATCACCATCATGTTCATAGTAAACATCTGCTTCTCAAAATGTATACTTGTATTATAATTAGGTTGAACGTTATGGAACAAAACCATTTTTAGTGGGTATATTTAATCAAGGGTATACGAGCAATTTTAAAAGTTAGCTTTAAAGCCTGCACTGCATAATGAAATCATTGCAATTGAACAGCTACACTCTAAAAAATTACCGGTTTTTTTACGGGAAACCGTAAAAATAATTACGCATATTTTAATGTATTTTTAACGGTTAACCATAATTTGTACTGGAAAATACCATAGATACCATAAAAATAGACGTTTTACTGTGAAACTACCGTAAATTTACGGTAAATCGTAAAATTATGGTAAAATACCTGGCAGTTCTATTGCCAACATTTTGCCGTTATTTTGTAAAAACCGTTAAATGTTGGCCATAGAACTACCAGGTATATTACCGTTATTTAACGGTAAATTTACGGTAGTTTTCCAGTAAAACGTCTATTTGTATGGTATTTTCCAGTAAAAATTACGGTTAACCGTAAAAATTACATTGAAATATGCGTAATTAAGGTCACCTCTATCAAAATTGAGTTTTTTAAGAATTATCAACTGGTATATGTTACGATCCCAAAACCATTATTTTATATGTGCTTGCATTTTTGAGAAAAATGAGAAAATGTGTCATTGTCTAATTATTGTCGGGCCCCGGCAGTAATAACTATTACAACACAGTAGACTCTGTCATACATCACCGTATAGAGCAAAACGTACGCCTATCGTACTTTATCCCATTATTGTTCTGTTTTATCATGCATTGTTGTTCGTCATGTGTTCGTTACAAGTACGTTCAATACGTTATCCATACGGTATGTCCGTTATGTATTCGTTTATTTCGTTATCCATTCGGTCTGTCCGTTATGTATACGTTTAATTCGTTATTCATACGGTGGTGGTCCCTTTAGCACACGTTCAATATGTGAAACCTTTGTACGTTGTTCGTACGTTTTGCTCTATACAGAGCCTTTAGAAAACAAATGGTCGGAATCAATTTAGTCTATATTTATGTTGTACTCTTCTTTTTATTTAGATAGAAAAGAGACGAGGTTTTTGTCACATCAAAATCATGAATTGCGCCTTTTGTACATGTTGTGTTTTACATTGAATGGCAGAACGTAGGCATAGGCATATGTCTAAGAATGGGAGAATATCTAGAAACATCCTTTATTAGTTGAAATTTCACCTCATCGGTATTCTTACATAAAAACGTAAGACATTTGTACCTCTTTTAGTTTTAAATGTTACCTTACTTTTGGGCAGGGCATGTAGCGGCATGTCTTTGGTGAGAAATAAGGTTTGTAGTCGCGATTCGTGGTGTTAAAAATAGTCCCAGTCAAATATGATAATACTTATGGATCTTAATAATGACGTAGGAAGAGAGTTGAGATCTACCGATGCCTATTTTTTCAACAGTGCTTTTTCAGTGCTAATTCGATTCATTCAATGTCTATTTCCGCAATGTACTAAATTTTATACAACAAGTTTAGGTTGATTAAAATCATCTTTGATTCCATAACTTCCTATAAAATCTACATCGAAGAACGTCTTCCAATAATGACACATTGTTAATAACAGCTTGAATTTATTGCTCACTATACACAATATATAAATCTTATCTTCAAATTATTGTTATATTTCTTTAGTGTTTTCATTCCTTGCTGTTTCATATTACAATTTAAAAAAAAATACAAGTGTACCGAGCACCAACGTTTTAAAATCTGAATAAAGCTTTGCAAGTTTTTATTATAAAGTGATCATAGTCCATGATCATCTCATATCTTTTTTCCTTCATACATGTTGTGCGTCTATCTTATGAATATTCAGATGGTCCTTTTTCCTGCCTTTTAACTTCACACTCATTAGCATAATCATTTGTATTCAGCATGACGTTACGTCTGCTCACGTATGCACATACTGTCTGGGAAAATATAACTGTGCACATACATAGACGAAATAATTATTGGTCCTCATATAGATTTTATTTCAAACGTGGTGTAATATTGCTACATTAAAATTGATATATCAAATTTATCATTTCAATTTGAAGTGCAACCCTTGCCCAAATCAATGTTAGTTTTGCAATATATTTTCAGTTAAATAGCTGTCTCTTTTAAATCCCTAAAGTACTTCTGAAAATACAAAATCAAAATTCAGTAAGCCTAAGCAAAATTAACATACGTGACAATGTGCTTTGACCTATTTGACGTCATAGGCGTTCATTTTCAAACCTGTTCTGCACAGGTGAAGCAGGAGCTAAGGAAATAGTCGCCTAACAAGCGAAGCAATATTTTTTCTCCAAAAGTATAATATTTACGTCTTTAATCACACAATTTAGATGATGTCTACATTCTTAATACGTTTCTGTTCTTGTTAAACGCACGATGCATTTCTAAGACTTAGAATAGCAGATTTTAAGGTAAGCAAACCTATACGTTATTTTGATATCTTTGCAAATACAACCAACACACTGATCTTCTGGCGTCCTATCAAGTTGTTCAACAGATTTTAATTTAGGTATATGTTGTTCAATCTTTAAGCATTCGTTTATTACAAAAATGTGCAGTCTGACTTTTTAAAAATATGTCATTATTGTGGATTATTGTTTACCTCGGTTGGCCCGTGACAGACACATGCCATTAGATCCATGATGAACTAACTCATGGTCTCTTCCAAGCTCATACAAAAGTACCAACCTGGATAGCCCGAAATGGCTAATCTATGCATGCTGGCCTATGTATCTTTGAAAAGATGCCGAAAATAGAAAAGATAGTAAGAAAAGAGAAAGAGAAAGATGGCCACTCCCAACACAATTGTACAATTTACTCTTAACCCTTACTTCGTGAAAAATGAAATCAGGAATTCTAGACTCATGCCCCGATGCAAATGATTATCCGTTTGCCAATTGTTTATTTTAGTTCGGAGACTTTATTGCATTTTGTGAATGCATACATGGCTATAATGCTAGTAAATACTTTTCGTCTCATAACCTGTACCTTTTCCTTTTCCCGTTATACCTCTGCATTTAGATAAATGAATCTTAAGGGTAGCAATACATGTGCATATGAATTTTTAATGTTGATATAAGGCAACATCTACAGGGAGAGTTTTCATTTTTAGATAGACGTTTGCAGGTGAAAATAATAAAAGGCAGTCTTTCTTAGAAGTCAAATATTAGGGACTAAAAGTGTATGGATCAACCCACATACAATAATCATCTAAACTCTCTTTGATTTTATGAAATAAGAAATAGTGGACAATTGTAGAGATGGCAATCAATGTAAGGGAATTTATCAAAGTTTTAGAGTTAGCAAGGTCTTATGAATAACAAATAGTTAGCAACTAGAGATATCAGGCAACTTAAGGGCATTTTAGTTGTCAACTAGGGTTAGCAAGATGTTATGAATATGGGCCCTGACTTCTGTCCGCATTTGATTTGGGAATGGGTTGTCTACCCTAGTCTTAGTAATTTTGAGCCTTTAAAGAATATCAGTATCAGTGAACAAAGTCGAACTACGTTTTGAGACCGACACACTTTCCTATCAACTTCATTGTTCAATATAGCCCTATTCTGTTGGCTTATCATAACACAAGGATCAGTATTCCGTATAGTGGAGATTCAGGAGAGTTGAGCCTCCAGGAGCCGGAGAGTTGAACCACCTCCGTTATCTCTAGAACTAGACCCTCATCTAACTAGCTCTTCCTATTGTTAATGTAGACTTAATGTATAATATCATTTTCACTCGATATTTGTTTCACTGTAAATAATAAATGGACAATTCCATGCGCTATACCATAAACATGATTTGGCACGTTTTACCAATTTAAAAAAATATATATTATCTTGATTTTGCAACTATATAGATGCCAAAAGCCCAGTAGTTTACATCTCTGTTCAATTAAAGGTGTTTATGAGTAAAAATGCTTTTGAGCTGGTTCAAAGAAAATAGTTGAAGTTAGTTTTACCAAAAGATTGCATAGTTTGTAATTTGGTGCATACGAGGAGAGTTGAATCATTAGGCTAGGTGAGAGTTGACAATAGGAAATTCGTGTTTTATTTTGACCAAAAATAGAATTGTATCATAAACTTATTTAGAAGTAACCACTGTAACCACACTGATTATAAGTAACATCTATTTTGGATAAGAAATACCAAAACACAAAAATAAAATCATAACTTTATTTTTGTACTATACTGCTATGTATATAATAATATTGTGTCTCAACTCTCATTCACCACTGGCTCAATTACCATGGAAGAGTTAAACCACTTTGCCATTTTTTTCTACACCTCTCCTGTGAATAGGCTGCAACAATTGGTACAACTGATACATTATATTAAAGTAAACCCTCCAAAGTATTACTTCAGACATTTAGTTAGTGGATCCTACATTTCATCTCTGCAGAATGTAAAAATGGATCAACTCTCCTGAATTTCTCCTAAAGGTATTTGATATTCATTTATCTGTCTATATGAGCAAGAGTTTGAACAGATTTTAATAATTTATGGGATTTATAAATGCAGGGTGTCCCAGAAAAAACCTTAAAATCTTTGCGTGTTATTTTCTTGAGTTTAAAGGATAGTTAGAAAGTATAATGCATTGTATAGCCAATGAAATGAACTTTTAGATACCGTTTGTTTCATTTCGATCGGTTGTGTACATCAAAAGTTATGCTTCGTCAAATATTTGGATGTAAAATTTGTGTGGTCCATTTTCACGATTTTGCAAGTTCCTCTTGAATGAAGTTCTGTTGAGTATTGTCATTGACCTACCCACTCAACCGTAACAATGTTAACTAATTTACTATGTGCATCATTTTTTTATGTGTGTTGAAAAAATGAACAAGTTTGATGTAAAAATAAGACAGATATGATGATTTTTTCAAGGTGACCCATTTTTATTACATTCAGAAACACCCCTACTTTATGGCCAATAATCATGAAATTGGACCAGACAAAAATCCACCCAAATATTTGATAAAACATAACTTTTGTTGTTGACTACAGATTGAAATGAAACAAACGGTATCTGAAAGTTCAATTCATGGACCTTTATAATACTTTCTTACTATCCGTTAAACCTAAGAAAATTACGCGTAAGGGTTTTTTCTGGGACACCCTGTATGCATGAGTCGTCCAAATGCTATGATCAACAGTTGTAGGGAGTAGAAAACAGTAGCAGAAAAAATAAAAACAGAAAAGGAAAAAGGCAGTAAAGGAGATTATCATAAAAGAAAATTCTGTGAATTCATATCTTTTGTCCCGCTATATTACTTATTTGAACATTACACCTAACTTTGGTATCATTTATATAGGTATCTGAGGATCAGATTTTATTAACATGATTAATGTGATGGATTTACTCATAGGCGATCATACACATTAATGAACTGATCATATGAAAACGATGGGAATACTTTAAAAATGTGATTCCCATACCCGTCTTGTGTAGTTTGGAAATCATAAATGGTTTAGCAACGTTGGTTTTTTTCCCAACATTTCTATTTCGTTGTTTAACGAATTTTAATAAAGATCAGAAATATTTGGAGTTGAAAAATAGAGAATTATACTGAATGTCACAACAAAGCGATTCAAGAAATCAAACAATGCAAATGTTGTAAAATAACCTTCGATTTTCAAAACATTCCTTGCAGCATGATGAACAGGTGGTAGTTAAAGGTCTATCACGCATTTACCTGTCATTTTGCAAACCTATGGGTTGGCGGAGCGGTAGTTCCCTCGCCTTGCACCAATTTATAGGTCCCGGGTTCGATTCCCGCGTCCGGCGCATTATGTGCATTTAGTTTTCAGTCAATGTTCGCTTCCGCAGTTTTTCTCTGGGTACTCCGGTCTTCCTTCTGCATTCAAAACTGAATTTTAAAAATCATCTTGGAGCCCTGTTGAAGATAAGCGTCCTTTGGTTTGCCATTGCTTACTTGTTGGGTTTCCTTGGCGAATGTCTAAACAAGGTGTGTTTTTTTTTCCTGTTCTTGAAGTTTCAGGTGAGGATGCACATTTGATCATTTTAACTGGCTGTAAATGTTGAAAAATGTTAGAAAATTAGCGTAGGGGTACATCAATTGAAACCATACATAACATTTTAGAAATAATTAGAGCGCATTTAGGCTACATTCCCTTAAAACGTCTCGCCATAACCCATGGTTCTAGTCCCCGTAAAGGCAGTGGAAACTATTTATCTTTTCATGATTAAAATATAGTTTGGATTCATATTTTCCTGAGCAGATGGATTCCCTTTACCCTTAAGAAAGATTTTTATTATGGCAGGCATACCAGGTGATGTAATTTTTGCAGTTAGTCTCTTGAAATATTTTAAGACAATGAGACATACAAGTTTTATTTGTTGCCAGATTTTCAGAACACGTCGAGGCAAGTTTGATAATCAAAGGTATACACAGCGCAAACGCAGGTACTTTCAAAAAATTCTTCCTGTAATTGAAGGGATACGCGCAATACAGTGCTAACCCACACCCATTTTCGACCACCTTTGTTCTGGTTTTGTAACAGATTCATTTTAATCAAGTTATTACATTATTTTCTAATTAATTTGGGCAAAACATCTCTTGTTCAGTTTATTTATCACCACAATGTATACTATTATCAGCAATATCATTGTATGGCTAAGATTTAGTCGTTCAAAAAAGTCTAAAGGTGACTTAAAAATCAGACACTATGGCTTAGCACTATAAGGCCCCTGAGTTCAGATTCAGCTCCGTAGATCATTTAGAAACACTTGATGTCTTCCGGAATCACTGGTAAGCTTTGCATCAACTTCTCTTAGATCTGGCATTTTGAAAAAGAATAAACTTTGGCATCTACTGTTTCTAGAAACTTAGAAATAGTAATGTGCAAGACCTAGGGGCAATATTATAGTGCTAACCCTCACTTCACTATATTGCACCCACCCCTTCAATTTTAAAAAGTGAATATTTTCACCGTACATCATTTACCTACTCAATGAAATATTTTATCGAAGATAAACTTGTTGGTTGTATTTTGAGTTTTCTGAAACAAATATTATTGGCGGTAAATTCTGGAGCATTTAAGAGGGTTTTATCAATACGCGCCAGTTTGATATCAACTTTAATATTAGGGAATCAAATTTCCCGTGTTAACTTATGGTATTATAGCTACATTTATTAAGTCTTAGTTTATACCAAATGGCGTTTACTTATTACAGAGGCAAATTTTGTTAAAATAAACATAAAAAAATGAAAATGTATATATAGTGGTTGAAGATAAGTCCAACATTTACATTGAATTTGACTGGAGTAATTGTTTTTACTAAAATTTAAAAGTAGAGTTCCTTTTCGAGGATGTTGATTTATTGGTCATACCGTACTTTGATTGTATCAAATATTTTCAAAATTAACTAAATCCGCTGAATTACCCTCGCGGTCTAAAGTATTTTTTCAGAAAAACTTTATTCAGCCATATCTCACAAGACGTTTATAAGGAAACTATCTGGAAACTTATGTTGATTTTGGTCAGATCTGATAGGTAATCTAGTTAAGTGTATAATTGAGCTCCAAATGGGATCAACCCTCTCACATACGGGTAGGGGGCAACAACACAAATGGGTCGAAAAATGTGATTTTTAGGTCAAATTTTATTTGACAATGCCTTGGTTTCAGATAGTTTCCTTATAGACGCCTTGTGAGATATGACTGAATAAAGTTTTTGTGCGGAAATACTTTAGACCGCTAGTGTACATTATATAAACATAATAAAGGTTCTCAACAAATAATTCCGTGTAATCGTGGAACTTTCTTTTTAAAACAAACACAACATTAGAAACGTTATGACATTAATGTTCTTATTTTTTTTATTTTTTTTTTGTAAATTGTTTTAAAACATAAGCTTATTCAACAATCTTTATGTAATATTGAACGTCTATGAGGTCTGTTAATCGTCT